>CM021104.1:663091240-663287346 GCA_007115665.2 Sequoiadendron giganteum
GAGAGAGAGAGAGAAAGAGGGAGTGGGAGAGAGATAGAGGGTAGAGGATAGAGGGTATAAGGGTTAAGGGTAGAGGGTAGAGAAATAGAATTAGGGTATAAGGGTTGAGGGTATAAGGGTTAAGGGTAGAGGGGAGAGAGATATAATTAGGGTATAAGGGTAGAGGTTATAGACAAAGAGAGAGAAAAGAAATTCTAAAAAACAACTTTCTCATAACGTGAGCGTGTTTTGAAGAAGTAGAGATATGACCATTTTTAGCAAGACATAACGTGTTCACGTTATAACGCAAGTGTTTTATAATGCGAGCGTGTTTTGGATTGCTCTAAAAATGGTAAAAAACTCAATATACCCATGATCTCAAGGCCCACATTCTGCATATTCTTCTGGTTTTGTGCATGCTCTGACAAAAAGTAGCTTTTGATGATGTTGTGAAGTGTGCATGCATGTTTTTCACATTCCACCACCTTTTTCATGATCTTTCCACCACCTTTGCATGAAATAGTAGAGTTTTCACATTGAAAGGCATATAATATCAATTCAAGTTTGAATTCCATTCAAAAGTGATATACAATTGAAGTTTGGAGGGGAACAAGCTTTTGAAAAATTCAAATTGTTGAAGAGTTTGAAGAAAGAAGAAACAAAGGCTACATAATTGGGTAGAACTCCTCCATTTGAAACTCTGGTTTCTTAGGTATGTGAAGTCTTTACACATTTTCTTTCATTCTATTATGGCTTTCTTTCATTTTTGTTATTTTGCATATTCCATGTTGATCATTGTTTGTTTTTCATTATAAACTTAGGTTGTCAATGCATATTTTAAATTACGCAATTCTATACACCTGCCAATTACATTTTTAAATCACATCTCTTTGAGGTATTTTGTTATTTAACAATTGACTTACCTTGTGTATGCTTCCACATTTTGTATACACATATATATGACATAAGTTGTAAGGAAGTAAAATAAAACATCATTTCTCAATCCTTTATTATGGATGTGCATACCACTCTCCAAAGCTTTCATTGAGGTTTTTTGTCAAATAGTTATTCCAAGCAGTTGATTGCCTTGTCTCTGCTACCAAATTTTCCATACATGTCTAAAAAATTGGAATATACTCCTCCCACATTGATAGATCTTTGAAACTATTTTGGTTTTCATCTCTATTTTTAAATTTACCTCATCACTTATGTTGTGATATATTTTAAATGTTTCCTTGATTATTCTACCTACAAGGGATTCTAATCCTTCTCTCCACTTTTTCAAGACTCTTTATTCAAGGCTAAGTGATGCAGAGCATCTACAAACTTCAGGGGTTCTTAAAACCCAAAACACAATCTTGAGAAGATCACTAAAATTTCACCAAGATTCACTTGCTTGACACTTGATTCCACAAGGCTTCAAAGACATCAAAAGTGGAATAGAGAACCAAAAACACTCATTGAACTCACAAAACACCTTAAACATCATTATTTTGACATGTTCAAACCAAAAACATTCTTCCATAACACTGTTCCATCAGATTCTCAACTGCTTTCATTTCAAAGACCAAATGTCTTACAGTAGTCCACAGACCAAAACACAGGCATATATTCTAAAAGAGATGGAAACTCCAAAGACCAAACATAGATTTTAGGACCCATTATTGCATATTTTAACATACTTCAACATCAAATATCGTTGCTTTGGAAAGAATATCAGAAAAAGTGATTGTCCTACAATAAAATAGCTTCAAATAGGTCTAATTTACAAAGAAATTCCCACCTAATCAACTCATATTCAAATAACCATGGTCAGACCTTTGATAGGTTGAAAAAATCCTAAATCATCAATCTTTACCAAAGAAATCACTCACTAATACAACAAATCAATAAACCCTTGTTTAATGCTTTAACTATGCCCAAATAAAGAGGGTTTATAGTAAATGTACATTCCAGATCTCCATATACCTTTCCACCACTTCAAACATCTTAAAATAGGTCTTCAAAAGATAAATTAGCATTCTCCCAACCTTTACCACTATCAATTATTCATACCATAACCTAGAGGTATCTTTTCATGCATGGAAAACATTGAAAATCACTTGGAGCAACAACATAACTTCTGCATCTTCACTTCCCCTGCATTTTCTAGCACACACAACACTAAAATCACTCCATATTAGCCCATTCCACCAATTTTCTAAGCCTACATCAGTGGAATGGTTGCTTAACCCTTCCTAGACTCTCAAAACCCTTGAATTGGGGTTACAAAATATTTTATTGAAAGAAGACTTCAATCACACTTTATATTCAATTAGATTCTCTCAAATCAACTTTATTTGAAGGGTTGCACACTATTCAAATAAAATCAACAAAGATCAAGGCTTGGTGGTGTTGTACAGGCCGTACACAACGAGGAAATCACAAAGAAAACGTTGTTACAACAGAACATGGTACTTTTATATCAAAATATGTTTCAAGCTACAATCTCTCATCTTTTGATCACCTTTACAATGCTTTATAAAGATGTTTACAATAATTAATGAAACTAATCCTTCAACTTCCAATGAAAAAACCTTTCCTTTTCACAAATGACTCCTCATCTTCTTGTATTTTGCAATTTTGCATTGTTGACAACAATTGCAAGTTTTTGCACTTTTTAAAATTTTGACCATAAACCCTCCTAGAGACCTAATCAATTGACCCAAATACATCAAAATTACCTCATTATAATTGTAACATGATAAAGATTCACATTTTTACAAGTTTTCTTGATTGAGACATAAAATGCACAAGGTGCTCTTGCACCACTAAGTTAGCAACATGGGAAAAGGTGCAACCTATCTTGCAATCATGGCTCAAAATGGAAGCATGGACACAACATTTAAATTGTTTGACAATAATGTTTTCGTATAAATGTATGCAAAATGTGGTAGCATTGACAAGCTAGTGAGCTCACTCACTAGCTTGCGAATGTGGTAGGGTTGAGAAGGTAGGGGCAACGTATGCCTCATAGAAATGGGGTCTCACGGTGACATTCTATGAGGCATACACTGCCCCTAGTGAGACCCCATTTCTATGAGGCATAGGTTGCCCCTACCCACTAAACCATATCGCATTGGCAGGCTAGTGAGTGAGACCCCAATGCAATAGGGTTGAGAAGGTAGGGGCAACGTATGCCTCATAGAAATGGGGTCTCGCGGTGATATAAATCACCATGAGACCCCATTTCTATGAGGCATATGCTGCCCCTACCTTCTCAACCATACCACATTTGCAAGCTAGTGAGTGAGCTAGCTTTCCAATGTGGTATGGTTGAGAAGGTAGGGGCAGCGTATGCCTCATAGAAATGGGGTCTCACGGTGATTTATATCACCATGCGACCCCATTTCTATGAGGCATACACTGCCCCTATCTTCTCAACCCTGTTGCATTGGCAAGCTAGTGAGTGAGCTAGCTTGCCAATGCTCCACTAGCCTGCCAATGCAGTAGGGTTGAGAAGGTAGGGTCAGCGTATGCCTCATAAAAATGGGGTCTCACGGTGATATTGGTAGGTAGGGTTGAGAAGGTAGGGGCAGCGTATACCTCATAGAAATGGGGTCTCATGGTGATACACCATGAGACCCCATTTCTATGAGGCATACACTGCCCCTACCTTCTCAACCCTACTGCATTAGCAAGCTAGTGAGAGAGCTAGCTTTCCAATGCTCCACTAGCTTGCTAATGCGATAGGGTTGTGATGTAGAGCAGGGAGGCAAACCTCAAAACAACACAATTCAAACCAAATCCAACAATTCTTCAATTCATAAAACCCCAACTTGACCTTATTTCATCATATCTTCAAGTTTCTCTTGTAGCATTGTAAACAAAGATTTTTCTTCACAACTTCCAAAAAAATTCCAAACCCACAAAAGAATGGGCATTTCAAATACCCATTAAGGCATTATTTTATCATATCTTAAAATCTCCTAGGGTCACTTTGGACCATCAACCCCAAATCACCGCTACTATGCTGCCCCAAAAAGATTGCAATAAAAATATTCTAACTTGATGAATTCAACCAAAACAAAAACCATAACTCTCTTAAGTTATGCCCACATAAGATTCAAAACATTTTACAGCAAAAACACTCAATACAGACCTATACAGAGGTCTGCAACAAAAAATTACCAGTAAAAGGCAAGGAAAAATAGTGTTTTGTTATTGTTTCAACTTCAAATACAATCATTCCAACCTTGCTTCTATCCTTTCAAGGCATTTTTAAACTTGAGCCTATCTTGCAATCATGGCATGCCACATTACCACATTTCTTTAAGGCATTCCATTGAAAAAATTCATGTGACCTTTGTCTATGCTAGAAATACTCTTCTACAGGATGATTGTAAGTATTTTTGATGAAGCCTTGAATGACATATTTCATTTATTTGAATGGATACATTTTTTACGAACTAATATTCATCTCATTACCATGCTACAAGTAAACTATCTGCCATGCCAAAGAAATGAAGAAGCAATAAACTAACAGATGAAGAGTATGAAACCAAAAAAGAAAAGGACAGAGAATGAGTGGCGACATATCGTGAAAATAAGAAATTGGATATGATTGACGAAAACAAGCCAACTGAAGAGGAACCTTAACCATCAAAAAGAGAATAGGCATTGGCAACACAAAGGGCATGAATGTGAAAGCATCGTGGTAAGACAAATTCAGATACCATAGTTGGAGACACACCCTCTACCACAAGTGAATCAAAGGGACACCATTAAGCACAAGTGAATATGGAGGGACACCATCTCCCACAAGTGAATTTGGAGGGACACCATCTATCGCAAGTGAATATGGTTGGACACCATCCACCACATCTCAAGTTGAGAGTACATCATCACTCAGATTTGATGAAGAAGGTATGCCATCATCCCCATGTGAACCTTAAGGTATGTCTTCTACTCCACCGTCAATCAAAGGTATGCAATCTTGCCCACTTCCATTAAATATTGATGAAATTCCTAATGTTGAGATGTATGTACCTAGGAGAACACCACCTAGAATTTTGTGTAGAAAGCTAAAGTATTTGATTAATATTGATGAGGATATTTTTCAGCACATGGAAGGTAAGATTTGAGCACACACTTGTAGAAGATATGCTGATAACATTTGGAAATCATTATTTGAAAGGATAAATGAGACTGAAAGATGTCAACTATTTGTTGAAATGATGTGGGGTATAAAGTATAGAAACATCATGAAGACTATTGGGTTGAGAACATCGAATGCATCAAATGAAAACACTATTGTGAAGAATCTAATGGATGATTATGAGAGTGTGGGTAAGACCTCACACTCAAAGGATAGTAATGTCACCCGACATGTCACAACATCGACTTTGGTAAGTATTCAAACAAAGAGAGCTCGTCTCATTAGAAAGAGGAGTGAACAAATGAGAACTAGTAGAAAATCTTTATCAAGAGCCGTTCAAATGAGGCAAAGAATTGAGGGCACCAATTCAAATGAATTATGGGCATTTTTTAGGGAGACTACCAAAGAAAGATAAAAAAGTTGTTGAAGCATTGAGAACAATAATTGAAGAGTATTGGAAGAATAACACAACATCTCTGAATCAAAGGGATGTGGTAAGGAGGAGAATTGGTATTTGGAACCGTGAGCCACATCCAAAGCATTTTTTGGATATGACTCAAACCCAATTTTTTCATAAATTTCAATAGGATTATCCTCAAATTAGAATCTGTCAAAGATATTTTGAAATGCTTAAACCTTTTTATTTCAAGATAAATCACACACGCACTACTTGTTGTTGTAGACTACATATTGAATTCTCTAACCATTGTGATGTTCATGGTTCTATATGTTTAGATTTGCATACTAACGATGTTTTATAGGATTGTGGTAGAAAAGCCCCACCAACATCATCAAGAGAGTTATTATAAAAAAAAATATGTGAAATAGAGGATAGCCAAATATTCTACAAGACAACATGCTTGGATGGTTCATGCGAGCATTGTGGTGGCTTGCAGTGTATGCCAGTATGTCAACATATGTAAAGCATAGATGAGGTGGGACATAAACTAGTAGAGTTTGAGAAGTATAAAACAGTGACATACATTACAAAAGATGCGTCTCAAGCAAAAAGGTATGATTTGGTTATTCAGAATATTCCAATGTATTAGTTTATGTCCATGTTTTGTGACAATATAGTGTCTGAGTATGCAAAGCATACCCTTAGAGCCTAATGGCTATACATGGAATTTAAGCTATGCAAGGACACCTTTCCAGTTGGCAACATAGTATTAGTGGTTGACTTTATGGAGAACTACACTCTACAGCCACAATGTGAGGTGCAGTCATAGTATTACAACTCCACACAAGTTTTGATATTTGTGCACATAACATTCATTCATGCAATTGATAGTACAAAGGACCAAAGGAAGGTATTGAGGGAGTATCACTTTTATATTAGTGATGATTGCACACATTCTCTAGAATTAGTGCAAGGTTCCTTCCAGATGTTCTACAGTGATTTGGCTCAGAGGGGCATAGCATACGGTTGACATATAATATGGTTGGATAACTATGCAACATAGTTCAAGAACTCACACATGTTCTACTAGTTGAGTAGGATGCATGTCATTACAAGTGTTGAACATATGTGGAAATTTTGTGAGGCTGGGCATGTAAAGGGGGAGAATGATGGTGCAGGAGCATGTGTGAAAAGAGCATTAGCACGAGAAGAGTTAAAGTATAAAGAAAGTGCAAAGTTGACAGATGCAAAATCAATCGTCAAGTGGTGTAATGCTTCGATGGGTCCAAGTAATGAAGGTATGCCTTCAGTTCATAGATTTTTTTGATTGATGAATGATACTAACATTGCACCATATGAGGATTGTTGTACACTAACATGATCGAGTGAGCTACACTCTTTCCTTAGCTTAGATGCAGGTTCATGGAGTATTAATACACAAAATATGGCATGCTTTTGTTCTTCATGTACAATGCAAGCCTAGAATGATTGTGAGTTAGGGGAGTGGGTTGAGAAATGGTTGACAAGTTATCTTAGCCCACTTCACACACATCGCCCTCCGACAACATTGGAACTAACATATATGGAATCATCAGTCAACTTTGACCACATATCAGATCTAGTTCAATCAGGTAATATATCTATTTGCTTAGTTTTTGAAATTCCTATTGGTATCTTACTTTGTAGTGTATTCATAATGTTGACTAATTTCAAGATATTTGTTGCACATATCAATGCAGGGCATTTTTATGCAGTTATTGCAGATGAAGACAAAAAAGAGGGAACAAACTATTACTTGTGTCATTGTGTTGAGGCCAAAAAGAAATTGGAGGCCCCAGTTATAGATGGAGAAAACATTGAATACCCTACAGGTTCAGTTGTTGTTACTGGAATGTGTCTTAGAAGGTACCCACATAAGAGTGTTAAACATTGGTTGTTTCAGGACTTTGAAATGCATCGTAAGATTCTTCATTACTGAAACCTTGTCGTGGAATCCAATGTTCGTTTGACCAAATATGGGGGTAGACCTTTGAATAAGACCTTATGGAAGGTTTGTGAGTCTGACTATGAGGCAATACTTGACACAATAAAGAGTAGAGAAGACCTAGATGGTTCATTGGATTAATTTGTAAGTATGCACATTGGTTCTTATTAATGTATACTTGTATGCAAATTAATTTGTTTAATGCCAATGCTATCATCTTCTTTTACTTTGAATATTTGTAAGTAACTTGCTTAAAATTTATTGGTGTCCCCTTGCACAAAATGCAGATTTATGATCCATCCAAGAGAATCTTAGCCAAAAAAGCAATGCAACATCCTTATTTTCATGATCTTGACAAATCTCAATTATGATTTTAAGTCATTATAAAATTGTGTGTGAAGCTTGGTGAGGAAATTTCAAGTTATTCATTTGAAGTTAACCTTATCATGAGCACCTATCATGTAGACATTATAAGAGCATCTTGAATTTCAAGTTATTCTATTCATGAGAGATGTTGTGTGCAATAGGTATCTTGGAACTCCCAGTGAAGATGTATGGCCAGGAGTGACTAAGTTGAGAGACTGGCATGCTTATCCTCAATGGAAGCATCAAGATTTATTCCTTGTTGTTCCTAAGTTGGAACCAAATGGTGTGGAATTGTTGTCTTTAAGTGTCTTCCATCTATTTTCATTTCATTTCCATTTTGGATGCTCTTTCTTTTTCTTCTTTTACTTTGTGTATTTGTAAGTAAACTACTAAAAATTGATTGGTCTCTCCTTGTAGAAAATACTGATTTATGAGCCATCAAAGATAATCTCAACCAAAAAAGAAATACATCCTTATTTTGATGATGTTGACAAATCTCAATTCTGATTTGAAGCCATTATAACAAAACATGTGAAGCTTAGCGAGGGAATCTCAAGTTACTCATTTGAAGTTAACCTCATCATGAGCACCTATGATGCAGACACTATAAGAGAATCTTGAATGTATGAGTGACATTGTAAAAGATCTGTGCGAATGGAGTACCTAAGGCATTGTACCTATGGTGCAGGGCACCTGGGCCTTCATTTTGTAAAAGGGCTTTAGTATGTAGTGTTTTTATGTTTAAGGTCATGTTTTTGTTTTGAAATAAGGTCTTTAAGACCATGTTACAATGTTTTGGGCCGGTTTTGGTTAGGAGGAGTCATTTTGAGTCAATTTGGTAAAGTTGCAAAAATTGTACATTTGGAGGATTGAATAACAAAGATTCACTACTTTCTACATTTTCCTATATTGAATTTTGCTTCTACAACAACTTGTACATTTTGGTACGACCTAGAAGTGCTCATTTGTGCATTGGAATTGATGGAGGTGTGAATTACCTTTCATTTGCATCTTGTCTCATTTGATTTCATCAAGATTTGAGTGAGTTATAGTGTTTTGATAGTCTGCTTTGCATCAATATAACTAGCATACAATCTAACTTATTATAAAAACTTCATGTATTAAAAAAAATCAACCTAATGATTATATACCAATATCAATATAGCATACAATCTATTGAAATTAAAACTTGTAATAATATTTACTCAAATATTGAAATTTATTGCTGCCCTCAAACATTTGTAATTCAAGCAACGTAATCCCTTAACAGTCCAAATTGCAAAAGGGAAACAATATTTGGCTGCCTGTTACAAATATCCATGTTAGTTACAAACATTATTTCTAAGACATCAAGATCAAGTAAGACACCTCTACAATAACCTCTCTTTGTTTTTTTGATCTCAAAGTCATTTTTCTGTGGTGTCCAATTTTGACTTGATGGAAAAAGTGTCAATTGCAAGCAATGTAAAGTTGCAAAGTGGTGCAACTTTCATTCTGCAACTCGTGTGACCAAACGGATTGTTCCAATGCATATGAATAGATATTTTTATGCTAGGCATGGTCATCTCTCACACCCAAACATGCAAAATTGCTCTGAGCTACATTCAACCAGATTGATCCCTTAAGAGTCCAAAGTGCAAAATGGCTGCAAACTTCAACATGTTGTTACTCGGATACCATGATTCTTAGGAACTTCTCATCTAATCCTATGGTATCATGTTGGGCCCCTCTACAATAACCTCTCTCGGTTTTCGATATCTCAGAGACATTTTCCTGTGGTGGCAAATTTTCACTTGGGGAAAAAGTTGTCAAATGCAAGTAGTTGAAAGTTGCAAAGTGGTGCAAATTTCATTCTACAACTCGTGTGACAAAATTGATTGTTCCAACATGTCTGGATAGGTATTTTTACATTAGGAATGGTCCTCTTTTGCACCCAAACACATGGAATCGCTCTGAGCTACGTTCAACCGGATCGATCCCTTAAGAGTCCAAAGTGCAAAATGGCTACAAAATTCAACATATTGTTACTCAGATACCATGATGCTTTAAAAATTCCCATCTAAGCCTATGAGATCATATTGGACCCCTCTACAATAACCTCTCTCAATTTTTTCTATCTTGAAGGAATTTTCCCGTGGTGGCGAATTTTCACTTGGAGAAAAAGTTGTCAAATGCAAGTAGTTGAAAGTTGCAAAGTGGTGCAACTTTCATTATGCAACTCATGTGACTAGACAAAATATTCCAATGCATCTGAATAGGTATGTTTATGCTGGGAATGGTCCTCTTTCACACCCAAATACGTAAAATCGCTATGAGCTACATTCAACAAGATCGATCCCTTAAAAGTTCAAAGTGCAAAATGGCTGCAAAATTCAACATGTTGTTACTCGGATACCGTGATGCTTAGAAAATTATCGTTTGAGCCTATGGGATCATGTTGAACCCCTATACAATAACCTCTCTTGGTTTTTTCTATCTCGAAGGCATTTTCCCGTGGTAGAATATTTTCACTTGGGGAAAAAGTTGTCAAATGCAAGTAGTTGAAAGTTACAAAGTGGTGCAAATTTCGTTCTACAGCTCATGTGACCAAACGGATTGTTCCAATCCATCTGAATAGGTATGTTTACACTAGGAATGGTCCTCTTTTGCACCCAAACACGTAGAATCACTCTGAGCTATGTTCAACCGAATAAATCCCTTAAGAGTCCAAAGTGCAAAATGGCTACAAACTTTAGCATGTTGTTACTTGGATACCGTGATGCTTAGAAACTTCTCATTTGATCCTATGGGATCGTGTTGTGCCCCTCTACAATAAATTCTCTTGGTTTTTTCTATCTTGAAGGTATTTTCTTGTGGTGGTGAATTTTCACTTGGGGAAACAATTGTCAAATGCAAGTAGTTGAAAGTTGCAAAGTGGTGCAACTTTCGTTCTGCAACTTGTGTGACCAAATGCCTTGTTCCAATACATCTGGATGGGTATGCTTATGCTAAGAATGGTCTTCTTTCACACCCAAACACGTGGAATCGCTTTGAGCTACATTCAATCGACTCGATCCCTTAAGGGTCCAAAGTGCAAAAGGGAAGCAATCTTTGACGAACTATTACTCAGAAACCGTGATGCTTACAAACTCTCTTTTTGAGCATAAAAGATCATGTTGGGCCCCTCTACAATAACCTCTCTCATTCTTTTTATCTCGGAGTTGTTTTTCCTTGGTGTCCAATTTTCACTTGGTGGAAAAAGTGTCAAATGTAAGCAGTGTAAACTTGCAAAGTGACACAACTTTCATTTTGCAATTCGTGTGACAAAACAAACTACTCCAACACATCCTGATAGGTATGTTTACGCTGGTCATGGTCCTCTTTCGCACCCAAACACACGGAATCACTCTGAGTTACGTTCAGTTGGCTTGATCCCTTACGATGGCATGTAAAACAATCGAAAAGAGAAATATACACACGACGGTTGAGAAGTTTGAGTTTTCCACACAAAAATCATATGATCATTGTCAAGTCTAGAAAGTGCAAGACATTTTTTAATTATCTTCCTTGCCCTTACAACAATATACAACCAATTATCCTCCAAAACAGTGCTACTACGCTGCCCCCAATAGGCCAATTAGGCCACTTTTACAAAGCATCATGCCTTCAAACATTTTCCCAACCTTAAAAACCTATGGACAAACCTTCATTAGACCCAAAAACCCCATAATCCATAATTCTTGGTCACTGAAACACTCACCAATGTGTCAAAACACAAAACCCCCATCTAGGACACTTTTATACTTAAAACTAGGTGGGTTTATTAAAAATCAATGATCTAGGCCTCTAACCACTTTTCCAACTCTTCAAACACACTCAAATATGTCTTCCTATGCTAAAAAAAATCATCTCCAAACCTCCAAAAATTCAATTTCATCAAACTTTTATACTAAGCCGTCTCTTTCAAGCCAAAATTCATAAAAAATACCCCTGAGGATAGCAACAAATCTCCATCATATCCTATTCCATGCTCAAAATCCTTACTGTAAAAACTAAATCTACCATATTGGACCCATTCCACCAATCTATAGTAGTTACAATCGGTGGAATGGGCTATTAACACATTTTTAAGCACTCACAACCCTTCAAAATAGTGTTTTAGACCAGCCCTCAGTAAATTGACTATAAAATACACAAAACGAAGTGAAATCAACTCAAACCAACACCAAAAGAAAGCTAAATCTTCTTCCCACAAGATTCAATGCATATGGACTCGAGTACAAGCAATATGGAACCGTACAGAGGTATGAAAAAAAAGATTTGCAAAAAAAAAACACAGAAAATTGAGAGATTCTTATTGCTTTTGCACCAAGATTTACATCCAGATCTTCAACAACCTATCTCTTCGACCCAAGACATTATATTTAATCAAAAGACACCAATAATCAATCAATAAGCTGACCCAAACCAACTTCTTGCCTTCCTTGACTATTAGACTTCCATAACTTGCACTTTTACATCTTTTCGTGACAACATTTTACAAGATTTTGCAATTTTTGCAATTTTGACCCCTAATGAAAGATTCCTAACCTGATCTAATCTATTTTTTTGAGTTTGTCTTTTAAAGAAGTCTTTGACCAATGTATATAATATGTTTTTTTATTTTGTTTGTTTTACATGTTTTATATATTTTTTTTGTTTTTGAGTTTTATGCAAATAACATGACATATACAATGCTGATAATGGAAAATAACCAAAGCATACAATGATCCTATTAAGAAAAGACTGAAATTACATAGATATGGGCCAATTACAACATACCCATTCATCCAAAGACCTGGAAATAGACTATTACAAGGCTGCAAATAAAATATCAGGTCTGATATAACTTTGTGAAAATAATTTTGAACTCTCCCAGCTCTAAAAATGACTACCCAATCTATTTCCAGGTGTGAGGAGTTTTGCCACTACTGTAGGTGAATTGTCAGCTCCAAAACTTCAAAATTTCCACTTGACACCTAGGGTTTGAAGCCCAAATACCCAACGGAGATGCGAATGACTGTGCAACTACTATGGGATGGTAGAAATTCCCTCTAAAAGGATTGGTCTACAATCTGATGTAAATTTATGCACTCAAAATGGACTGATTTGCAATCTTCTTCCTCAAAACTTGTTGCCAAACTGAAAGAGAACCTTTATAAGTTGTTTTTAACTTCTAGAATGTTGGGGCTACGTCCAACACTCCCTTCTCCCAAGATTTTTCATTCTTGGAAGGCCAAATTTGCATGTAGAAACCCTCCTTGAGCTCCAACCTGCAAGCTGCTCTGAAAATTATAAACTTGAGATGTGTCAAATGGTAGCCTCAAACTCATTTTATAAAATTTTCACTATTCCCCAAAGTGGGCACCCCTGTTAGGGTTTCTTTTAACTTAGCATCATGAGTTCTTTTTAGTAATTTTAATAAAATTACTTCGCCCCTTCAAGCTAGGCGTTGGTTTTCACTAAGGCCTTCATTTTTATCATTTTAAGTTTTTTTTAAGAGCCTTAAGTTATGTCTCTAGGCTTCATGGCACAAGGGGGTGCACTTTTCACTATTCCTCCTAATTTTTAGTTACTATTCACCCCTTTACTATTCCCTTAGAGACAACTTAAATATTTCCAAATTATTTCTAAATTCATCCTCTAAACTCCAACCAAATGCTCAAAAGGCACCAAGAAAGGCTCCAAAACCTCGGAATGGGTCCCCTATCCATACTACTGACCTACAAGAACCCTAGTAATAGGTCAACCACTGCTTAGATCTGAAACACCTAGGGAAGGGACATTACACCCAAAGACTCCACATCACTCTAAAATATTAAAAATGGTCTATTAAGACCTTATTAAGTGACAAAAAGACTCTAAACACCAAAACTTGACATAAGAACTCTATTACTCAAGATGACTAACATGGTGCCCCTGCACCACCTTCTCTCCTTGGTGCAAGGGCACCATGTTGTTTCACTTTGTAAACAAGGTCCTAAGTTTGTCTTGGGTTGATTTTTGGTGTTTTGAGTTATTGGGCATCAAATAAGGTCTAAATAGACCATCTTTAAATGTATTTGGAGTCATTTGAGTTTATTTTTATCATAGTTTGCAAAAGTGTCAAGTGTTGTCATGAAGAGTTGCAAAAAGATGCAAAATTGTAAGAGTTGGGTATATGAAGGGTTAGTGGTAATGTTTGTTTTCTGGGGTAATAAGTTTATTTATGTTTGTAGAACCTCAGAGAAGAGGTTAGAGAGAATTGTGTATGAAGAAAAATCAATGAGAAACCCTTGTATTATTAATTCTGTGTTTTTTTTGCAAATCTACTACTCCCAAGACTTGCACAAATCCGTACAGAGGATAAATGGTCTAAAAATTATGGGAGACATTAAAGGCATGAAGTATCATCAATTTGCATTTTTTTTGATTGAATTTTATTAAGTTTTGTGAATTTTATGGTTATTTTGTTGTTAACGGGTTTGTAACCCTGTTTTGGGGTCTTGAGGTTCAAAAACATGCATTTGTTATCATTTCCTCTGGTGAATTTGTCTAGAACCAAGTGAAATGGGGGCTTTCAAGTAGTTTTCAATGTTAAAGAAGGATTTAAGAGTAGGGAAGGATATTTGATAAGGTTTTGTTTGCTGTCCTAATTGAAATGCATGAATCTTGGTTTAAAGATGATGGTTACAAATAGGGTTTTGATGAAACCAAAGTGTTTAAGGTTGGGAATCAATTTATTTACCATGTGCAAACACATTCTAGGGTGTTTAAAGCATTGGAAAAGTGATTTGAGGTTTGGGATGCACATTTTCAATAAAACCCTCATTGTTTGAGCATAGTTCACCCTAAAACAAGGGTTTGTGTTTTATTGCCTTAAGGAGGAGTTTAAGTGAACCAAAGGTTGTTGATTCTGAAGTTATATAACCTGGTAAAGGTCTTTCCATAGTTATCTGGGGTTGGTAAGTGAAATAGTTGATACATGCTTTGGAAAATAGGCCTAATTAAACCTTGGTGTTGCAGGATAGTCTATTTTAGAAGGGTGTTTTATAACACAAGTATATTTGGTTTCTTGATATGTTTGAGGAGGCCCAAATGGGTCCTTGAATTTGTGTTCTAATTTGGGAGTTTCAATATTTTTTGAAAGTTGTAACCGTTTTTGTCATTGTAGAATGTTGCAAGCAAATAGACCTCTTAAGAGTGGATATTTGGAAAAGTCTCGTGGAATCAAGTTCCCGTTGAAGGGAATGGTGAGTCAAAGATGGGTGAATAAACAAGAATTTTTTGTGTTTGGTCAATTTGTGATACGATGAAGGATTTTTGCCTCCTCGCTCTGCATCACTCCCGTTGCAATTTTGGGTGGATTATTACTTTCAAAGTATTGGGAATGCTTTGCCTATTTTCTAGTTGGCAGTTACCATTCTAGAAGGCTCATCTCTTGATATATGTTATACTCATTCTTAATCAATTATCAAGTTAATAATCAATGTATTTATTTATAGTTAATCTTTTCTTTTCAATTTGTGCAATTTTGGAATTTGTAACTCTACCAGTATTCCTAGAAATATTGAAGTTGTTTAGCATCAATCAATTAATATTCAAGACAAACCATGAAGGACAAGAATGATCAATGCTAGGGATAACCAATTAATAAGTATACATGTGAATAAGTCAAGCATGCACATGTGAATAAGGGAAGCACAAGTACTCAAAAATACATAAGCCTTGAAGTATACACACAAATACATAGTATACACAAATTAATACAAAGTATATGCATGAATACAAGTTATACACATGAAAACACGTAAGTTAAAAAGTATACATTGGAATACAAGTAATTCACAAAGTATACACGTAAGTTGTAAAGTATACAATTGAATACATGTAACTCACATCTATTGAACCATGGATTTATAATGCAAAAATGGACACCATTGATAAAAAATATTTGTATTAACCAAATATCCATGTAGGCATACATCAATATATGTCGATATAATTATAAAATATAGGCACAAAATAGCCATATAGGCTTATGATAATTCCATATAGGCATGCAATGTCAAATATATCCAATACAAAATATGTACAAAAATGCCATATAGGAATATACAACAAAGGGCTTTGGAATCAAAAGTCATCACTCTCCATGCTCTCGAAATAAACTCTTTCCCTTTTCTTGTCGATCGGATAGCGATACTTTTGTCACTCAATTATGTTGCGGTCGAGGAGTGCTCTTGGTGCTCCTCCTAGGGTTTAGTTCTTGGTCAAGTCTTATCTATTACAATAAGAAGTAAAGCCATTAATATATAGAAATTTATTAAAAAAATGATATATTTAACAAAATAATCACTTACCACCATCTGATGATCACTCTCCGTGAGGGAAATATTCAAATGCCCATGTTGAGGCATGTTGAAGCCCTGTATAAATCATCCAAATAGAAATTAAACTATGAATCAATAATGGTTTGACTTTTCACTAACTAACATCTATAACAACGAATGTAAATTGAAATTTAGTAATTTGCCTCATACCTCCCCTGTCAGAGCCATCAAGGATTCTATAGAAGATGAAACATCGATCTCCATTGCCCTCTAAACATTCAAAGGTGTTTCCTCTTGCAACATATGAAAATAAAACAACAAATTATTCAATCACGAAAACTATAATAGCGATCCACGTCATGACTTATAATGTTTGAGATAATGAACAAATTTTTGATTACTTATTAAACTATATATTTTTTACTATCATGCTTACTATTTTTCCTATCCATATCTTGTTCAAAATCATGTGTTTTTAGGCTTTTACCCATAACAGCAAGCCGATGAACCATTTGATAAAATGCTTTCATAGACATGTACGATAATTGTGGTGGCATAGAGAAGGTAGTGAATTGTTTGAAAAAATACCTGAAAAAAATGAGGTCTCATGGTGATGGAATTCCATTACAAACAAATCCATGTCATGGCATTCCATCACCATAAGACCACATTTATTTCAGGCATTTTTTCAAATAGTTCATTGCCTTCTCTATGGTATTATTGCTTACTATTATGCTTTGATATAATTTTTTCCAAGCATCCATAGTTTGTTGGAAAGCACCTATTTTAGGCTTTTAGCCATAATAGCAAGGAAGTGAGTAGTTTGATAAAATGCTTTGGTACACATGTATGCAAAATGTGGTATCATTAAAAAGGTGGTGAGCTCTTTGAAGAAATGCCTCGAAGAAATGTGGTCTCATGGTGATGGAATTCCATTCCATCACCATGAGACCACATTTCTTCGAGGCATTTTTTCAAACTACTTACTGCCTTGTCTATGCTATTGCTTACTATTATGCTTTGATAGATTTTTTCCAAGCATCCATAGTTTGTTGGAAAGCACATTTTTTAAGATTTTAGCCATAGCAGCGAGGAAATGAACTATTTGATAAAATTCTTTGGTAGACATGTATGGAAAATGTGGCAGCATAGACAAGGCAATGAGTTGTTTGAAAAAGTGCCTCAAATAAATGTGGTCTCATGGTGATTTCCATCACCATGAGACCCAATTTCTTTGAGGCACTTTTTCAAACAGCTCACTGCCTTGTCTATGCTATTTCTTACTATTATTCTTTCATATATTCCTTCCAAGCATCCATAGCATAGACAAGGCAGTGAACTGTTTGAATTGATGCCTCAGTAAAAAGTGGTCTCATGGAATGCCATGACAAGAAAATGCAATTGGAAGTTTCTCCTACTTATTAATTATGCTATGTGAAGTAATTGCATCACTTCTTATGTTGACTTTCTAAACAACTATATTGTAGTTGAAATTTCATCATCTATCAACATCTAGTTATTAGTTATGAAATGTGAAGTAATTCTTTGAGTTTGAAAGATGTGCAATGCAACGTAATCAACGACATGAATATAAACTACACAAATCTATTAAGTACAATTCATTGGTTAAACTCTTTATTCTATTACCTGCATGTAGGTTTGACTAAATCCACTGGCACTGGGAGTTGTTCCCTCGAAACCTCCAATATTAGCCTATTCAACATCCAAAATCACGTATTAAAATACCATTCATAAAACAATGCTATTAACATTTAATAAATTTTTAATTGTTTACTAGTTACATACCTCAATGGTAGGTGTAGTGGAGAAATAAGTAGGTGTAGGGTTGGTGTATCTAGTATCAACACTGTGACCCTGCAATTTTATTAAAATCATAAAACTAAATCAGTAAATCTTGCATTTCAAAATCAAAATTTAATAAATTAAATTCAATGAACACTCTTACCTGAGTATCAATGCCATAGGCCTCATGCAAAATTTCAGCTACCCTCACCATCTCCATAGTTGCAAACAGATCCTGTGTAGTAGCCTCCTGAGTGTCGGTGGGGTCATATGAACAAGTCACCCCACAAGATTGACACAAATGGGATCAAAACCCACCACTCGAAGACTCCCCTGGATGGCGTTGTAGAATAGGGCTGACATGTTGGATGACACTTTGGGTCAAAGAACTGATGGCCTACAAAGTCTCTACATCGACACTCTCCTTCGTGATGGAGGGATATTGATGTGCTCATGAGGTGGCCTAACGAGAGGTCATCTCACTTGCCGCGTAGGATCCGATTGTACACCATGTCTATTTTGAGCTGATCCCCCACCTCTCCCCTAGAAGTCCCTCATATCAAAATAAGTCGGGACTTTGTTCAAGATGAACTCACAGTATAGTTTCCTAAGGAAATACTATGGGACTTCACAATTTTTGCATGGTGGGTAATCAAAAACCATGTACCACCTATCCTAAAAAATGTTCCTAATTTGTTGGTGGTGGCACCAATGAATAAGAAACTTCTTCGCATTGAGGGTAAGATTTGCATTTGTGTGTGGGTTAGTTAATAGTGAGCACAAATCAAATTTTGTAATTTTTAAATCTTTTACATTTTTATATGATAATTTATCTTGGTAATAAGCCCTAGCCGCCTGCCTCCTATCTTTCCAACCAGTTAATTGTTTGTTGATTGAATCTACATGTTTTAACATTTCTGTAAGTGAATTTTCTAGGGTCATTATTTCAATGGTTGAACCGTTTGGATCCTTCAACCTCCTGATTAAATCATCATTTTTTTTTTATTGTTCTCAATTTCACTCATTAAGTTTTGTTGAGTGCCAGGAGGATGTTGAGGGATTGGTGGAGGAGATTGTTGTTGTGGTTGATTAACTTGAGGATTTTGTTATTTTTTTTCTTGTTGTGCTTGTTGAGAATTTTGTTCCTCTTGTTGTTGTGCTTGTTGAGGATTTTGAGGAGGGTTTGTAGGTTGATTAACATCTCCTACAAATTCAAAAAATAAATATCAAAATCAACCTAAAACTAACAAATTCAAAACAAAAATCAAACATTCCTTACCTCTCAGACCTCCGTGTGAACATGGCGGCATCCTGGCAATGAAACAACAATAGTTTGATGAAGAATTTTTCAAAATAGCTCCTCCTAGAATGCGAGCACGAAAATGAGGGCTTTTGGCCGTGAACACAAAAAAAACACAGTCACAAGTAAGAATGATTTCAATTTCTTTTTTTTTGCTTTTAATAGCTCATAATGCGAGTGCGTTATAATGCACTCGTGTTATGGGATCGTTATGGCTAAGCCTTAGGCTCATCACACCAAGCCATAATGCACTTGTGTTATGAGCTTTCAAAACTTTTTAAAAAAATTGGCCACAAATTGGCTACCCATCTTTTTGCACCTGCCCTTATGACTAAAGTCCCGATTGATAGGCTGATTGAAAAAATTCTATAATTCTAAAACTATTTCACATTTTTTGAATCCAAAAGATGTGTCACATTCTATGCTTCCCATACTATAGGATAAAAAAATTGAATTTCATAAAATTTTGACCAAGTTTTGGTGGTCAAACAAACACATTTTAATAATTTTAAAAAGTTCTAATAAAAAAATTCATAACTAATTATTTACTTGCAAAATAATTACAAAAAAAATGTGGCACATTTGTACATGTGTCCTCTACTTATATTGAAAGTTTCAAAAAAAATAAAAAATTCTTGTACTTAGGTTGGTCAGACATACACCTGCTTTTTTTTCCTGAAAAATTTAGTACTACTGCATTGAAATATCATTTTTTTACAAAATAGATTACTTTTTTTCAAAAAAGGACTAGTAGCTTAGAAACTACATTCAATTTGCTACAAATTTTGTTCTCACATATTTTTCAAATTATCTTAATAACCTATTCAAATTTTTATATCAAGTTGTCTAACTCTCTTTTTATGAATTTTCATTGCCACTTAAGGGCCTAGTTTGGACCCCCATGATCCTACACTGACCCCATTCTCTATCCATACTATTCCAAAAATAAAATTAAAAAATTTGAAAAAAAAGTTATAAAGATAGAAATCTGTCCATGGTGAAAACCTAGAAAATAGGAACCTTGGGCAAGTAGCATGATGAAAACCTAGAAACATAAATAATGTGTAAATTCACCACCTATTTTTTCTCTACCCTTGGGGACAAGTTTCTTCTAGATACCTATCCATCATCTCCTCCATCCAACATACCTATCCTACCCATCATTCTATACATTCCAATCCCTCCATCCTCCTTGTGATCTTGATAAATAATGGGCCAACTATCATACATTCTTTGGGCACCTCTTGGCATACATTCCCCTATCGTACCATCTCCTATCCTATCATCTTTCCTCCCCTCCAATCCATCCATCTTATCCCTCCATAATATCTTATCCATCATACTTTCCACCATCCAATCCTTCCATCCCACTTTCATCTCCCTTATCTTCCGATTATCCTATCATCCATCTTATCATGATAATTCTAGTGCCTCATCACATGACATATCTAGAGTAGGGAATCTTCTCATTTGTGACATATTTACTGGGATCACATTCAACCTATCTATCCATCTAATAATTCCTCTCATCTCCTATCCAAAATCACTATCCTCCCATAATCCTTCCATCTCCCCATCCTTATCCCCCTATCCTCAATCCAATCCTTCCTCTCACCCCCTATCCAAAACTTTCGCCCAAGTTCATCCTACACTCCTTCCATCCCTAATCTTTATCTCCCTATCCTCCATCCAATAATCACTCTAATCACCTAATCCCCTCATCTCATAATTCTTTTGTTTCCCAATCCTTATCTTTATATCCCCTCATTCCATAATCCTTCCATCTTTAGATCTTTATATCCCTATCGTCCATCCATCGATCCCTCCTACCACCTCATCCTCTCATCCCATCATCCCTTGTCATTGCTACCTAGCTATAGTCTACACACCCCATGCTATATAATACCATCAATCCCATTATTTCATCACCCTCGTAAATCCAAATGCTCTTCAAAATCCAAAATCACAAGAAAATATTCATCCATGTAATCTAGCTAAGTAATCTAGCACAAATCATCCAATCACATCTTTGGTCTTATTCCTAGCCTTGCTACAAAATGATCTAAATAAAATCATCATTATCAGGATTTATCCTTCCCAATCCTTGTGTTGTTTCAGGATATATCATGCCCACATTAATAATACTACATCTATCATCAATCAATCTTAGCTTTTCATCTTGACTAGGGCAACATCATGTTTGTCTTTGAATCATTTTGTACACGTTTTATTTATTGTTTGTGTGCATTATCATTTGTCTTGAATTTATTTAGGTCTTTGTATCCTACCTACAATAGTGGTATCATGGTGCTATATTGGGTGATCCCACAATAGTGGTTTACACTTTTTGGCCAAACTAAACATTAAACTGATTTTTTTAACTAAATCTTCACTTTCAAGCACCTATAGTTGCTAAACCATGAGGAATTTGAAGCTGATTCAAACTAGTGATTTGTGACGTTTTTTTTTCTTTTCATTTATGTAGATTCTAAATATATGTTTTAATTTTTTTTGGAATCAAATTGCATTTCTTTTTCCATCTCCTTCGAAAACTAGTTTTTAACAGTAAACACCATTTTTAAAGAGTGACGTGTACTTGCTAACACAATTTTTTTTTCTATGAAGGATAAAATTCTATTTTTTTTTGAATTTAGATTTGTAACTACGATATCTAGTGCATGCAATTGGTTTCATGGTGTTTTATTAAATATTTTTTTCTTAATTAAGTTTTGAAGTCAAACCAGTTACAATTTAGACATAGGTTTACTTGTTAACACAACTTTTTTTGTATCTATCAAAATTCAATTTGTTTTTTGTTGGATCAAGGACATCAATGTCTAGTGCATAGATATTTTTGATAAATTTTTTTTGATAATTTTCTATTTTTCCACATGTGCAGAACATAGAGCTTGATTTTCAATGAAAAACCTATGTTTAATTAAACTAAAAAAAATACATAATAAAACCAAAATATATTAAAATTATATTTGATGGATAACTCGTTCCGAGGACTACCATCATCCAGTTGGGTTTGTGAAGTTTCCTCCATTTTCATCCTCAACCTAAGCCTGAAAACACAAACTTATGTAGTAAAATGAGAAAGAAGAGCATAAGGGAAAAAAAGGGGGGATTCAAGCGAACCCCCTTGGATGCCTTCAAGCAAAGGGGGGTTTACTCGAACTCCCCTTTTTTTGCAATTTTCCTTTATTTTTCATTAAAAAAATGTGCCAAAAAGGGATGACATCACAAAGGAGTTCTCTCGAAGGGGGGAATTCGAACGAACCCCCCTTCGAGTGAACCCCTAAAATCCCAAAAAAATTTATTCGAAGCATTTTTGAAATTTTCCTTCGTGAAGGGAATTGTAAACCAGTATTGTGGGATCACCCTATGACATATGGTTTCTTGTGACTTATCTTTTTCTATGCATAGGACACAATGTCACCCTGGTTCCTCACACCTTGGTGCATAATATCCACTTCTATATCAAATAAAGATTTCACGACCCAATGCAACATAACTACACATTTCATCCATCCCTCTTCTTCCTTCCATTATCTCTTCATCCTCTCTTTCTTCCTATCCACAATCTTTCCTCATCTTCCTCATTTCCTTGCATCCTCTCATTCATTTTGAGAGAACATTTGTGTTCTCTTGAATCCACATGTCCTTTGGAAGGGGCATCCTCATCCTCATCCTCACTCCCACCATCTTTCCTCGTAGTCACTCATTTTAATGATTGGGGCATCCTTCCTTTAATCTAATCATCTTCCTCAAACTATTTTTTAATAGTCTTTGAAATGATGCTACTTTATAACATCATCTCAAAGAGGGAAAAAATGTAGACACCTAAAATTGACACCTTGTGATTATCCAATTATTTCTTTTATAATCTATTGAATAAAACCTTAATTATCTAATCAATTATCTCATTTTCATCTCTTACAAATTAAAGAATATTTTATTATTTAATTAGTAAAATCACTATTCATCTACTATTCATCACTATTCTCATATACTTGTTTTCTAGCCTAAATAATTTAATGACCTTCCTCCTATAGTCCACCTTAGGTAAATAAACTCAATTATTTATTTAATTTATCTATTTTTTCTCTTTTATTAAGTGGGCTAATCCACTTAATCCTTTAATCACACACTTGCATAATCTAATCCTACTCAACCCCCATCAAATCATGAACATCCCCATATTTAAAAAGGCACACAATTTTCTACACAAGGCAAGGGCCTTTGTACACGTGACATGGACTTGGTACTATGCCACATGGATCAAATGACTTGCCCATCCCTCAAGGGTACTCCCAAGTACTCTTTCCATCTCATCCATCTACTTCTTCTAAAGAGATTCTCCACCATTGATTCTCTCCTTAATCCCTCTCCCTCCATCTCCTCCAACCATATGAGGAAATTTTTCCTCCTCTCATCTCCCCATGTCTCTCAATCACTATGAAACATTAGTTTCATGTTTTAATCCTATCCATCAGTTCTTTGAACCAAAAATATATAAATTGGCCTCAACCCAAGTCATTACATATCACTCATCTCACATGCAACCTTATGTTGTTGGCACGAGTGCTCACATCCAACCATCCATGAGAACAACCACCTCACCATGGTGCAACAAGGATTGGTTTTGGTAAAATTGTTCATATTTCTATTAATTTGTGCTAACTGTTATGCTCAATTTGAGTGTTGTTTGTGTTTTTGAGTATAATAGGTTAATATTACTTTGATTTTCTCTATTTAGGCACAAAATTTTATGCACATAGAACTTTCTTTGAATCAATAGGATTTAATGGGGGATTAGGTATCATGTGGGACCTCACAAAGTAGGAGTTCATTCATGCATATAAGACCACAATTGGATCATGTTTGAGATAAGACATTTCCCTTCTAATATGGATGTCTTCCTTTTCAATATATATGGTACGATAAAGACAAAGGAAAATCAAATATTATGGGGAAGCTTGTCCTCTGATTTAACATAATCATATTAGGCAAAGATTTCAATGCGATACTAAATCTAGAGGAAAAAAGTGAACACATACAAACAAAATCAATTGCAATGAAAGACTTTAGACAATTTGTTGATTTTGTAGGCTTGGGGATGTCCCTGCTAAAAATGGAGTACTTATATGGACAAATAGGTGGTTGGGTTTCTCTAGTATATAAAAAAGACTAGACCTTTTCTCATAACACAATGGTTAAATGAGCCAATTGTGTTTGAATTGAAAATCCTTTTGATTTAATGCTTGGACCACTTCCTAGTAGAATTGTAACTCAAGATGGATTTACCCCCAACAAGAAGCTACTTCAAGTTTGAACATATGTGGTTTAGAAGGGAAGATCTTGTGGACCTATTGAAAGATTGGTGGGAAGACACACCAAAGAAGTTAGGAATAAAAAGTTATATGTTCATGGAAAAATTGCAACACCTGAAATGAAAACTAAGAGAGTGGAATAAATCATCATTCAAAAATATCTTCTAGGAGAAAGAGTGTAGATAGAAGGAATTATTAGAAAAAAATGAAAAATTTATCCAAAATGGGATTGGTGTTGCCATAATAGTGTGTCCCACATATGGGACATCTTGATTTTTTCCTAAAATCATATATATATTTTTTAAATAATGATTTAATCTTTGAGGAGTTCCATCTAAATGGTTTTAATTGAAGAGGGTTAGATCAAAAACCCTTGGATATAACCTCCATAGTCTTAAATCAAACCCTCAATAGAGTCTCCTCTGCACCTATCAAAATGCTGGAAAAAAATCATATTTGATTCACCTTTTGGTAAATCAAATGAAGTATTTAGAAACTCCATTTTGCCTAATGTAGACCTTATTATAAGTTTTCCAAAAAGTATAATTTTTGAATATATTTAATTTGACTAATATATTTCTTTTTTATTTCTTGTGAACATAGGTTTTTTAACAAAAATATCAAGGTCTTTGTTTCACACACATGTAAAAATAGAAAAATAGATTAAAAAAACTATAAAATATAAGTGTACTAGGTATTGATGTCCTTATTTCAACAAGAAAATAAAATTTGAATATATTCAAAAGCGTTATGTGCTATCAAATAAACCTATGTATAAATTATAATTAATCTTACTTCAAAAATTAATAAAAAATAAAATTTGCAACAAAAAATTATGAAAAAATGTCTATGCACTAGATATTGATGTTACCGATCTATGTTTAAGAATTTATAATTTTAGAAATTTTTGTAAAAACATTATGTGATGTTGAATAAATGTCACTTTTCAAAAATGTTGTTAACTATAAAAATAAGTAATTAAAAACTCACACAAAAAATTAATAAATCATTTTTAAATTTATTCTTAAATGCATTTACAATCTACATAAAAAAACTTAAAAATTAGTAGTTCACATCATCTTCAAATTCTTAATGATTTAGTTGCTATGGGTGATAAAAAATGAGATTTTAATCAATTTTTTTGATTTTAATGTCCCACTTTGACCAAAAAGTGGGACAATATTATGTGTTGACCTAGATGTTCCAAGAAAATTTCACCAAACAAAAAAAATTGATAACAAAACACTAAAAATACTATCCTAGGAGGAATTATATTGGAGATCAAAAGCAAGGGAAACACGACTCAAAGATGGGGATCTAAATACAAAGCTCTTTCATAATTTGGTGAAGGCAAGAAGACAACAAAATAAAATTGATGTGATCCAAAACTCAAACAACACAACAATATCAACTAGGGAAGACATAGAAGTGGTTGTGGTAAGTTTTTTTTAAAACCTATTAGTGCATGTGAATCTACAGACAAGTTGAAAAGTGAGGAAATCATAAATTGCATCTTGTCTCTGATATTGGAGGACAAAAATTGGATGCTCACACCATCATTTACGAAAAACAAAAATAATAGAAGCACTTTCAAACTCCACCTGGATAAGGCCCCAGGCAAGATGGGTTTTCTACAATCTTCTACCAAAAATGTTGGAATTTTATAGGAATAGAAAAATGAGAATTAATAGAGGACTTCTAAATAAAGAAAAAATTGTGAAGGACCTAAACAATATGATCATACCACTAATTCCCAAGAAAATGGACTATAGCTCATTCTCAAATTTCAAATTAATCTCTTTGTGTAATATGATATACAAGATAATTTCAAAGGCACTAGCTAATAGGATCAAAAGGATTTTGAATCATTTAGTTTCATAAGAACAAATCAAATTTACTCTGGGGAAAGAGATCTTAGATATAACCATTTTGGATAATGAAATCAATCACTCCATTGAAAAAATAAAATAAAAAAACATGATGATAAAGCTAGATATAAGCAAAGCATATGACAGTGGTATGTTGGAGATTTTTGATGCTGATTTTGAAAAAGTTTTGTTTGTACAATAAATGGTTAGAATGGATCTATCAATGTTTATCCACATCTCATTACTCCATAAATCCATGAATGGATCATTATGCAATTTTTTGAAGGCTCGAACATAATCTGTCTAGGGGATCTGTTACTACCATTCTTGTTAGTACTAATGGTAGAGGCCCTCACATGATTGATTAAAAAAACACAACAGTTGGGTTGATGGGTGGGAATTCAAGTAGCAAGAAATGTGAGCATGATAAGTCATATACAATTCACAAATGATACAAATTTATTTAAAGAATCAAACATGTGTGAGTTTGAAGTAATTAAGGAAAATTTAGACATAAATATATCTTCCTTAGGCTAACTATTAGATAAAGAAAAATCAAATATATACTTCTTTAAAATCAAGGTGTGGAAAAAGTGTATAGTTGAATTTTTGGGTTTCACAATTGATAACATTCCAACCAAGTATCTTAGGACTCTAGTATTCAAAGGTGTAACAAGTACAAATTTTTGGGAAAATGTCATCAAAAATTATAAATCCAAATCCTCATTATGGAAGGGTAGATGGCTCATGTTGGCTAGACATATCACTATAATCAAAGCGGTTCTTACAAAAATACCAATAATGTCAAGTTTGCAATTAACCAAGAAAGCATCATCCACTATGGAGGGAGTAATGAAGAATTTTTTATGGGAAGGATCCAATAAAGATAAAAGATTCCCATTGGTACATTGGGATACAACATACAAATCCACCTTCAAGGGTGGAGGGGGAATAAGAACCATTCAATTACAAAATATGGCAATGGGGAAAAATTGGTTTGGAAGATGTACTCAATCCCAAACAAACTATGGCATGTAGAGTGCTCCAAAATAAATACTTAGATGAAGGAAACCCAAGCATGACCCTAACCATAGAAAATATCATAGGCAAGTCTCCAACAAGGAGATTCATACAGGACTGCTACTTGATTATCATAGATCACCTTATATGGAAAGTAAATAACTGTTGGGAGATTTTTTTTGAAACAATTGATGGGATGGCCATAAACCACTCTTAGAAAAGGAAGAACTAAGAGAGTTCTAAGACACTGGTGACAATTAGAGGCTCAAAACTTTTAGATTATGTCAATCCAATGAATAGCATACCTAACTACAACTATAAGTGGGTAGATTTCAAACAATTCCCAATTAGAAAAGAAGTCAAACATTAATTATTGAACAAGCTTAATAATCAAAAAGCGCACTTTAATGACAAGAAGGGTAAAATAGTGTATTGTAGAGCCAAATCAAGAGAATATTCAACGAAGATGCCTCCTGGCCTAAAGACCTCTGCTGGAATAAGTTTTTCCTTCCTAAAACGAGCATTCACATCATGGATGGCTCTGCATAGGAATATCTTGATTGGTAATCACCTCCACATAATAGGGATTATGGGTCCAAGTAGATGCTCGTTGTGCAAACAAAATGAAGAAACAAAGAACCATTTACTCCTCACTTGTAGATTTTCCTCACTATGTTGGGATTGGTTGCAATTGAAACTGAACTGGGAAAGTCCAAGACAATAATTCATTGTGGAAACTATGAAAATTTGGCCCCGCTTGTATCAAAAATCCTAATGGGATGGAATTTGGATAACATCACAATCGATGAATTTATGGCAACTATGAAAAGAACGCAACCGTCAAATCTTCAATGAAACTAAAAGCTCACTAGAACAAGTCATTTAGAAAATTGAAAATTTAGGGACCACAAAGATAATGAACACCAGAATTGGTGAGTTGAGAAAGATTCCATTTACTGAGTGGGATAATATAGTGATGAAACTATGAGATAACCTTAAATATCCATTGCATCTTAATCAAACGACAATTAATTTTTCCAAAAGAAAATCTTCTAAGTGGACTATCCCGCATAGCAGAAGACTTAAATCAAACTTTGATAGGGTCTCAAAAGACAATCCGGGGATCACGGAGGTGGGATACATTATCAAAGATGAATTTGAGCAGATGTTTTAGGCACTATCCAAAAATATTGGGGAAGCCACCAAGAACGAGGTAGAGATGGAAGCTTTGGCATGTGGGCCTATGACTGAGCAGAAAGAAAAGCATTGACAAGATATAAATAGAAGGAAACTCACAGATATGTGCAAACATAGTGAAAAAGAAATTGATCGCCAGTTGGAAACTACAACCATGGATCAAGGAAATCTAGATATATTTGGAAGCTTTCAAGGAATTCTCAATAAAGCATGTGTATAGGGAAGCGAATAGGGCGACATAACTATTAGCCAATGCAGGAGAAATTCAAAGAGACTCGGTAATAATAGATAATTTCCCGGCCTCTTGGGATAGATTAGATAAAATACTGGATAGTGAGGGAGTCAATAGCGGGGATCGCCTGCATGACAGAAACAACCATCCCGATTAAGCCAACCTGACAAAAGGTCTACCTCGGGATATTGTAACACTACCACGAAATTATACCATTGGTCACCTCAATTCATAATAGAAGAGGGAGTTCAGACTTCGTAGCCAGGTGGAAACATCTAAGAACAAATCCTGCAAAAAGATACGTCATGGCTGAATGAAACTCATGCACGATCAACGTCGAGATTACCCTACTACAGGAATGATACTGGAATATGAACTACAAATATTCATCACGATTCCATGTATCCTTGAAGTCCTTTATCTATTTGATAATGATAAACCATCTATGGGAGATGTGTTTGAGAAGCTAGATCAGATGAGGGAGAGGCTACAAGATATATTTACTGTTGGGGCACCATCATTTGATCAAGAGACACAGGATATTGTTTGGAAATATAGTTTTAAAAGATGGAAGATGCTTCATAATCCTCTTCATTCTGTTGGATTTCTACTTATTTAAAATGGTTCACAAAAAGTCATGATTGGATGATGAGGTTTCCATGGTATGGGAAACCTATATGGATAGAGTTTATCCAAATAGAGAAGATTGTATTAAAAACAAGGAGGAAATATCAAAATATATCAATGGAGTAGATAATTTTGCCCATAGAGATGTTCTATTTGATTGATTGAATTTTGAACCCAAAGTATTCTAGGAAAATCATTGAACCAAAACACCATTACACAAAGACACTACAATCCATGTGTTATCTCAAGTAAAATTTTGCATATTTAATCATATGATAGTTGAATTACAAATTTATTTTATTATTAATTTATTTTGAAATTCTAATAATATTTACTTTTATTTTACATAAACAAGTCTCTAGTTCCTTTGCATGAGAAAGAAATTGGAGTGATTATGTCTTCATCCATTCTATGAAGCGTAATCGACTAGGTAACAAAAAGACATAAGATCTTGTGTATATACATTCAAATCTTGGTCTTTATCTCGAGCATCCATAGATTATAAATCAGGGCCTCATAGGATGTCGAACTATGGTGGCTCAATGGATGATGGAAGTGATGAATTTCCAATAGAGGTACTTGAAGATAATGTAGAGGAAAGTTTACTGGAAGCTCGAATGGAGAAAGGTCAAGCAAGCGGAAGCATTCCTTCAACATCAAACATAGAGACTAGAGAATTTAACTAAAATTTGTTGACATCTTAGAAGTTGAAGTGTTTGTTTGTTGCAAACCAACCAATTTATAACTAAGTTTATTATTAATTAATTTGATAAGATCAAATGTATAACATAAAATGACTAGAGTAATTTTCTAGAACTAGAAGTGGATAGGAATACTAGTGAAATAATCTAAAGAGTTAGGATTTAAATCATCAAAAACATCTTGTAACATAGAAAAAATTCATTTGAGAATATCTTATCAAATGCATCAATTTTTTTTATAAATAAATTAGACATTTTAAAAGAATGTGAAATGTCAAGTTCACCAAAAATGTAGTTTAAAAAAGTTGATTTTTAATTACTTTAAATTTCAACTAATAACCTTTATTGGATAAGACTAAAATAAGATAATATTATTATTCATGAAAGAATAAGAAGAAATATTTTTAATCTTATCTAAATGTACTATTTCCTAATTATAGAACAAAGAAATAAGATTAAAAAAATTAACTATAGAAATAAAAATCTAGAGTTGAAGATAATCTAGAATTTGTTTAGTTTGAATGCTAACTTGCCCACAATATCATCCTAGATACATGTCATCCTAGAACATATAAAAATCAATTATCTACATGGATTTTGGGATTCCTTCACACAAGGAAAAGACACAAAAATAGAACATAAGGGTCTACCTATAAAGTGAAAAATATGTTCAACAATATAATTTATTCTAGGTTAACTTAAATAAATGATGAATTGACAACGAGAAACAAGAGAAAGAAAACATTTGTTGTGAGATAAGTCTTCAAATGAACCTATTAATTGAGGTTGAGGGAAAAATGGGTGATTTCTTAGGAGATTACCAAAATGGTCAAGCCCGAATATGGTTTTTCGACCTCCATGAATAGTCAAAATAAAAATCAAAGACTTGTTTTGTTTATTATTTTAATCCCAATTATGCCTAAAATATAACAAGAAGCATCAAATGATATGAAAATGTTATTGTCTTAGATCTACAAAGATTCTAGCATCTTAGTGTGCATGGAAGATATAACTTGAGAATGAAATCACCATACACTTACCAATAGCAACACAAATTCCAAAGAGCAAAGATAAAGAGTTTTGAATAATTAGAGTAGTACTAAATGTAACCATGAATAAATAACCTCTACCATGAGTGAACAAGGAAGAGGTAGTGATAAAAGGAGCTACACCAATATTTGTTAGAGATTGATAAAAAATAACCAACAAAACAATAAGAAAAAAATTAGCTATCTAATAACAATGTAGGATGAGAAAGACCAAGAGATTCAATAGAGAAACCATCAAAATTATTTCAAGGAGAGAGAGAGAGAGAGAGAGAGAGAGAGAGAGAGAGAGAGATTTCTTACATGCATGAAAGAATTAATTTCATAAATTGAGATTTCAAAAGGTTAGGGAGGGAGAGGGAAGCCCAAATACATATATAGAGGTACTTTGCAACAAATGGGCATCATGATAGGTAAAATAATCATTTTAGGTAGGCAACCAACATTTTAAATTTTTGAAACTAACCAAACACTAGCATGCTTGGATAGAGGTATGAACACTTGCATTGTCATCCAAGAGAAAATGGAAAAACAAGGTCAAAAAGCTCAGTGACTATAAAAATAATAGTAACATTACATTTGCAAAAAGTGGTGAAAGAGGAAATATTGGTTAGTGTGCCCTAGAACATGCTAAGGGGATGGATACTAAATTGAGGATAATTTGTAGTGTCAAAATTGTAAGGTATGTAATTTTTGGTCTTACAACAAATACATCTATACCATTCTCATGAATTGTGTAATAATTATTCCATGATTTCTTTAGTGAGAAACTTTAAAAATAGAAAATGTGTTTTATCTTGTTTAGAGAGTTGGTTAATTGCATAATATGAACAAATTTGGTCAAGCTAGTTATCTAGGGCATCCACATCTATCTTGGCTTCAAACATAGGGATGTCTAGATTAACTTGCACCATATATAACATGTGACCACCAAATGGTTATTGAGAATTGGAAGGGGTTTTGAGCTTGTCCAAGAAGTTGCGAGAAACGATCAACAATTGTTGCTCTTTCACGGTCTAGAAAATCTCTAGTGTCAACATGGCTAACATTTTGTCTCTAATCTAAGGACGTGAAGAAAAATACTATTAAGGTTCATATTTTGAGACCTAAGTTCACCTAATCAAACCTTGTGTGATTTGGAATACAAAGATTGTTATTTTGTTATTCAACCCAATATCACTCAGAAATGACATTGAGATAGCTCTAATGACAATAATCCAAGGCCCATGTGTAAGGCTTAGGAAACACAATCAAAAAAATTCAATTAGATTAAATGTATGAAAGATTTGAGCTATGATAGGGATTTGGCAATATATAAAGAGAGATTGAATAATAGGAAAAAGGGAAAACAACAAGAAGATTATGTTATTATAGTTTGTACACCATATGTGAGATGTACAATCTCTCTTGATTTGGTTGTTCCTTATTGTAATAGATGGAGCCTTACAAAGAATGACTATGCAGACATTTATACAAGAGAGAAGAATAGGAAAAAACAAATGAATGATGACAATTCATATTCTCATTGAAAATATCACAACATCTCATAACTAACACAATAGATGGAACATAGGTCCTAACTAGGATGAGAATCATATTGATAAAATTGCAAAGGTCACCATATAACTTAAGATTTGTAGTATGTTTGGTGGCCCAAATCCTCTTGAATCAAAGTGGAGGCACTACTTGCCACCCAAGGGATTCATTATGTATACAAACCATCAAAAATTCAAATTTATCAATTAACAAAAAATGGCATAATTTCATTCTATCCACTTGACTTGATGAAACTAAAGACACATGAGATGTGTAAAATATATGCAAGGCTATTCTTTTGTAGTGAAGCATAAAATTAAAAAAGTCCAACAAGGTCACAAATGGATTAAGCAAGAAGTGAGAGTTGTTATCTAGTATGTTGTTGAATTAATAAGCATGAAAAGAATAAAGGATTTGTATGCTACAGATGCTAATTTTGTATGTGAATAGAAATAATCTAGTCATGGGCCAAAGATAGAGGCCCACATAAGGACTATTTCACATAAGAGTGGTACCTAATCAACAAACAATAGTTGTGTATCCAACAAAGTTCAATGAGGGAGAACCTCATTAGAGAGTTGCATAATGGTGGATTGGGAGATCATTTGGCATATAAAATACACCAACCTTATTAAAGGAGATATTCTATAACTTGGATGCATGCAAGGGTATGTGTAGGATCATCATGGAAAAAATAGGCCCTTAAGTGGCAATAAAAAGACAGAAAATCGGAGTTAGACAACTTGACATAAAATTTTGAATAAGTTATCTATATTATTTCAAAAAAATGTAAAAATTGAATCTGTAGCAAATTGAATTTAATTTCTAAAATACTAGACCTTTATTTTATTTTTAAAAATCTATTTGGTGAAAATTTGAAATTTCAATGCAGTAGTATTTAAATTTCAGGGTAAAAGTAAGAAGTAGGTGTCTGTCTGACCACCCTAACCACAATAAAATGATAATATTTTTTTATAAGCTTTTAGATATAAGTAGAGGACTCATGTCCCGATGTGATGCATATTTTATTATAATTTTTTTCCAAGTAAATAATTAATTATGATTTTTTTATTACAACTTTTAGAAAATATAAAAGCTCGTCTGTCTAACCACCTTAACTTGGTCAAAAATTCATGAAATTAAATTTATTTTTTTAAATCCTATAGTATGTGAAGCATAGAATGTGATGCATGTTTCAGATTCAAAAAATGTGATACCATTTGAAAGTTATAGATGTTTTTTAATCAGCCTATCAATCAGGACTTTATTCATAATTCTAATAGAAAATGAATAATAATTATTTATCAAATTCAAAGTAAAGAATAATTTATATTGGTGGAAAGTTGAGAATCTCCTCTAAAAACCCTTTTTGTTTCATCAATTTTGGGTTAAAAAAAAGTCGTCAACCACATGGGCCATCATATGGCTTACATATTGCCACTTTTTGGCCCATCATGATCCTGCACATACCCGCAAACACATATGCACACTTGTACAACTAGCTAACATATGAGTTATGTATTTAGTATTAAATTAAACTATAACACCATTGATTATATTTAATTTTTAGTTTATTTTTAGTCAAAGATCTTATATCATCTAAAATAGTAATTGACCTCTTACTCATACAAAAACATGCACTCAATTTAATATATTGGTTTCATGTTCAAGTTAAATAGCATGACAAAAGGTGCTACTCCATCAAAGTCACATAACACTTAAAATATATGTTTAGTATTAGTGCAATATGAAATATTAAGGTGATAGTGAATATTTGGAGAAAATAAAAGAAAAGACATTTCAAGTGTAAAGTATGGCCTAAGAGTATAATTACTTACAAGAGTTTTAATTTTTTCCCACTAGTTAGCAATGATAACATGTTTTATCAATTCAAAATGGGGAAAAGGATATACTCTAGAGTTACCACAATGTCAATGATAATGAAGATTCCATATCAAAACCAAAACTACCAATTGTGACTTCCTCAAGAATCTCTCACAAGGCCTTTCTATATATTCATATTACTAATTTATTTGCCATCTAAATCATGGACACCTATAGTAAAAATATAATCGTAGGGCATTCTAGGCCACAAATAAACACTATTGTATTAGAAAGGTGATTTTGCAATCACCTTTAACCTTGAGCATGGTCATCTCTTGCTCTTTCCTAGCATGTACAATAATATAAAGATGAGAGATTATTGTACTAGTGTCAATTGGATTTAACAATAGTGTTTCATTTTTAAGTGTAGGCTATGGTAATGACTTTGTATTTTTCCTCCATAAGGGTTCCCCATGATGATATTTTTAGACTAGAAGAGAAACAATAAGGGTTCCCCATGATAATATTTTTAGACTAAGACAAAAAATCTTGATAAGAGAAATTTTTCCTAAGTAAAAGTTGATGACATTTAACAAGCACATATAGTATAACTACCATCGACTTATTGTACTTGGACATTCTCTTGTTTCTCTCTATTATATTCATCTTTCCATTTTCAAATATGCTTAGATATTTTACCCCATGATAATATTGCACCAATCTCAAATCCTAAAAATTGAATACAAAAAATTGATACATATTAGAGGTGATTAATATGAGTGTAGATGAAAGGGACCTTGTGAGTTATTCAAAGGAATCTTGTGTTCTTTCTAATAGAAAAAAGTATAGGCATTTCTATTTCACATAAAACTACACCCTACTGAACAAGAGTTCAATGTTCTAATGACACGATCAAAATGACCTCAAGGTGTGGGACCTTGCAAATTGAGGTCAAGTCTCTTGAGAAGACTGGCTTCCTCTTCCAAACTAAATGAAAATGTGTTGGTCTAGCCAAACACATGAAAGTTCTAATGATAAACTACTCTAACAAATCACAAGGGAAAACGGGTAGAAGGAGACATGAAATGTGAAAGAAGGTGATGCACCAAATTTAGAGTTTGTTCCTTCCAACTTTAGAATAACATAATATGTTAAAGAAACAGTTCTAAAAAACCCACTCAGATATGAAGGTAAATGAATTTTACTCAAACATGCAAGAGATAATGGTGATAATAGTTAAACTTTATTGACATAAAGCTTGAAGTAACCTTTACAATGGTAGAATGCAAGAGTTGAAGGTCTGCAAAAGAAAAATCCTAGAGGGTCTAAAGGAAGAAAACATAATAATATTACAATATTTTCCTTTATGGTTCAAGCATAACCAATATTTGAAATCAAAACCCTAAACCTAAACTAACCAAGTTTACAAAAGATGAATTTGATTAGGAAAAATGGTCTGAATTTCCCCCATTACAGAGCATTATAACTAGCCATAAAGGCTCTAACAACTTGAATGAGCCCTAGAATGATGACTCTCATGAATGTAGGGATGGGTGCTTGTGAATTTTGTAACAAAATCCAAGCCAACATTCCATGACAGAAGAATATGGCCTCTGCAACACATCAAGGAGTAATGGCGTCGTCCAGAAATGAAAGGAGTCTTGAAAAGGCATGAAAAAATGACCCAAGTTGATCAGATTTGATCTAGTAGCTAAGAATTTTCATTGAGCCAATACTTCTGCAAATCTTCTGTGAAATGGAGTAATTGACCATTGAAGTTTGAATACTAGTCGTTGGATTGGAGATGGATGGTCGAGATCAGATTTCCAAAAGAAGATTAAAATGCGGTCGCAGATCATAGGAGAATCAAGATCAACGACTATCATGTAGCCTTTATCATCGTTTATCTCCTTAAGAGCATAAGGCATCAATTCATGATGCACAAGATTCATGCAATGCAATGAAAAACTACCACCTATTGCTTGGGACACGTGTCACACAATCACTCTGTCATGCATTGAACTTGGACCCACCATATCATCACCATCACACATCGCACAAAGGTTTCAACTCTTACATTTATAACCACAATGCAAAGAACCCTCACGATGACCATCAGATACTTGTCATCAAATCTAAAACATTGATGTTCTCATCGCAACAAACAAGACCATCGTAGAAAGCACTTGGGAGATATCATTCACAACAACAATGTGAATGATGCATGTGATGATTGTCCGATCATCTCCACTGAATTTTAATCATTGAAACCATAAGGCAAACCAAAGCCCTGGGCCCACCAAGACACCTATCACCTAACCTTTGTCCCGCTAGGCTCGATTCTGGATCGACCATATCACCGCGGGATAGCGGGCAACTGCCACTTGTCCACACAAATGTCATACACTATCTTATTGGGATGTCGAAAGGACCATCACTTATGCCGGACCAATATTTGCCTGCCCCTCCAATGAAGAGATCTTTCTAGCCATTGAAATATCAAAGGGATAAGCCTCAAGGTCTCACCGATATCCACATATCTCCTTGAAAAATCCCTTCTTGATATCTTCATCACCCATCACAGAAAGGCTCCATGATTTATGTTTCCAAACCGCAATGTGAAGAACCTTCATGATGACTATTAGATATTTTCCATTTTTAAATATAGGCCCTTCTTCGCTTGATCATCATGCATCATGCAAACCACTCCACCGCCTTGCTTCACAACAATGATGTGAAGCAAGGGCACAATGCCACCTTATTCGTTGGATGTTTTTTATTTAATCTCAACTCCTCATCACTCATCGCGGAAAGGTCTTCAACTACTTTGGATCATAACCGCGATGATAGAACATATATGATGGATGTCATATCACCATCTTTAAATCCGAACCATTCATCGTGTATCACGCATTTGACTTGAGCCTTCCCACATGAAACAACAATGCAAAGAGTCCACGCGATGCAAAGGGACATATAGGCCATCATGCGTCTCGAATTAGTACCATATCTAGTTCTAAATAACATATGAGACCAATCATAAAATAAGTACCCACCTATCTTAGTAGTGAAATCTCTAAATAAGAAAATGGAAAAATGAGTAGGGAGGTCTATGACTGAAATATCTTGCAACACATCATAGCTAGGACATGCATGCAAGGAAAAATTTAGGTCTTTAATTATTCCCACTATATTGACAACAATGCCATCCAATTGTAAAACTTTTATAGTCATTGGTTCATACTTGATACCAAGCATGTCAGCAATTCCTTTAGGCATAACATAACTACTTGCCTTAGAATCTATCATACAATTATGCACTATATGATTTCCAATAATTAGAAAGATAGAAGGGAGGTGGATTATTGATTTTTCTTGAATTCCCTTCCTCTTTGGGTTGCACCAAGCTAATTGATGGAGTAGTCTGCTCCTTTTCTTGTACATCACCCATTTTTTTATGTTCCTTTAAAGCCTGTTGTAGCAAATCCCTTTGTGATGGGATAGATAGAGCCTCCCACATAGTGACATTCAAAATGGGTTTCTTCATTTGCTCCACTATGTTAAAAGGAATTTGGTTGGCTTTAGAAGGAACCTTTGTAACAGGGTCTATTCTTGTTGCTTGTGTGATCTTAGGCTGCTCCACCATTTATTTAGGCCTATTAATAGGGTGATTTGATTGTGGAACCCCTATTGTCCTAGCTATTGGCGGGGAACATTTTCCCTTTGTTGAGGTTGCTAAGAAACTAATGCTTGCCCAACCATGGAAGATGCACCGCCCTCCATTTCTCTTTTCTTTGATCTTGTATTATGTGCTATTGCATCAACATATTCTTGATTTACACCACATAAATCCTCTTGACCCCAAATGACAAATGAGGAGTCTTCTCATGCATGGTTTTGATTACTAGAAGCTATTTGGCTTGTGCCATTCTACTTCTCTGAAGTAGAGGTTTCATTTTCTGCTACCGGAGTTTGCACAAACTCTCCATTTTGACAAAAAAATTGATTATGAGCTTGCTCACAAGGGTAACACCACTCATGATCTTGTGCTAGATTATTTTGCATTGTGACCAAATCCTTAGGATTTTTGATAGGAGGTGTATGCATGTTATTCATGGGCTTAGTATGATTCCATTGATTTTGTCCTTGATAAGGTGGCCTATTTTGTTGATAACCTTGACCATGAGGCTGATAGGGCCTATTGTTTTGGGCTTGCTGCCTCTTTATGGACACTAGATCATTATTCATACTTTAAAGTAAGGTTTGAAAATCTTTTGGAAGTGCAAAAAAAATAGAAGGTTGGCTTGTGGAGATCACTGGAGTAGGAGCCATTGTTGGCTGTGAAGGAATCTCTAGAAATAAAGGCATTGGTGGCCTAGGAGCTATCTTCCCAACTTGAATTAAACAATTTTCTACCCTTATGGCAACATCATATGCATCTGATAAGGTATAGCCACCCATTGATTGAATGATAACAGCTATATCACTGTTAAGAGCTCTCAAGAAGTATAGGAAATCATGCTCAGGAGAAGGTTTGACCAAAGTAGGGATTCTCTCCCAAGTCTTTTGAAATATGTAGTTGAAATCACTCATGAATTCATGAGGTGCTCTTTTAATTGTCGTTAGTTGTTCTACTAGGGATAATTGGTCACTCTTGTCCTCAAAATGTTTGCATAATTTCTCTCCTAACTCATCCCAGTTGTGAATGGAGTTAGGTGGCAGTCCTCTATACCACTACAATGCTTTACCTTTAAGGGAAGTGACTAGCAACGTAACGGTCACGTTGTCTTCAATTACATCATGTACAAAGCATATATTAGCCATATCTATGATGTGTTCTTCTGGAGTTGTAGATGTTTCACGAGAAAAATGAGGAATACTTTTCAAGGCATTGACTGGTATATCATTATTTTGAGCCAAAATTAAGGGGCTACCACCAGTAAAAGATACAAAGGGTTGATTTATAGGTAAATCCATGTAGGATAATGTCCTATTTGTATGGGTGGCAGGTGTTTTGGTCTAAAATAGTCTACCCACAGGTGGTGTAGATTGAGCTCTATGAGAAGGACTTGAACTTATATTCCTTCTTATAGGTGATAAATAATATTTATTTCTTCTTCTAGAAGTAGAAAATGAGAGTTGGATATATTAAAAATTACCTCTAGAAGATGATCTTGTATGAATCCTTGGCATGGAATTGCAAGTCTAATCCTAAACTAGGATTTCTGAGTAATAGCAGAGTCACCAATTTGTATGTAGAGTCCTCCATTGAAAACAAAGTCGCCAGGTACTTGTTTGAAAGCCTCTTCAAGGTTGAAATGTTGAGAGTAGCACCACTCTCTCAAAAAAAATGAAATGAAATTTCTTGCTTCTCCCACTGGGCATGCCAAAAATTGTTGTCACATAAAACTACACCCTATTGAACAAGAATTCAGTGTTCTATGACACAATGGAAATGACCTCAAGGTAAATTGAGGTCAAGTCTCCAGAGAAGGCTGCCTTCCTCTTCTAAACTAAGTGAAAATGTGTTTGTCTAACCCAACACATGAAATTTATAATGCTAACCTACTCTAACAAATCACAAGGGAAAAAGGGTAGAAGGAGACATAAAATGTGAAAGAAGATGATGCACTAAATTTAGATTTTGTTCTTTACTATTTCAGAACAACATAATATGTCAAAGAAACAACTAAAATACCCACTCAAATATGAAGGTAAATCAATTTTACTCAAACATGCAAGAGATAATGGTGATAATAATTAAATTTTATTGACATAAAGCTTGAAGTAACATTTACAATGGAAGAATGCAAGAGTTGCAAGTATGTAAAAGAAAAATCCTAGAGGGGCCAGAGGAAGAACCCATAATAATGAAAAAATAATTGTCTTTATGGTTCAAGCATAACCAAGATTTGAAATCAAAACCCTAACCCTAAACTATCTAGGGTCACATAAGATGAATTTGATTAGGAAAAATGATCTGAATTTCCCCCATTATAGAGCAACATAACTAGCCATACAGGCTCTGACAACTCGAACGAGCCCTAGAATGATGACTCATGAATACAAGGATGGGTGCTTGCAAATTCTGCAACAAAATCCAGGCCAACATAGCCTAACAAAATAATATGGCCTTTGCAACACATCAAGTAGTAATGGAGCCATCCAAAAATGAAAAGTAGCATTGAAAAGGCATGAAAAAAAGATCCAAGTTGATCAAATTCAATCTAGTAGCTGAGAATTGTCATTAAGCCATTACTTCAGCAAATCTGTTGCAAACTAGAGTAATTCACCATTGAAGTTTAAATATTGGTTGTTGGATTAGAGATGGATGGTCGAGATCATATTTCCAAAAGAACTTTAAAATGTAGTCGTTGATCACAGGAGAATCAAGATCAATGACTATCGCGTAGCCTTAATACATCATTGATCTCCTTAAGAGCATAAGGAAATAATTCGTGATGCATAAGATGCATGCGATGCAATGAAAATTTGCCACCTGTTTCTTGTGATGCATGTCACACAATCACTCTGTCGTGCATTGAACCTGAACCCACCATATCACCGCCATCACACATCGCACAAAGGTTTCAACTCTTATGTTTATAACTATGATACAAAGAACCCTTACGATGACCATCAGATACTTGCCATCAAATCTAAACCATTGATGCTCTCATAATAGAAAACAAGACCATTGTAGAAAGCACTTGTAAGGCATCATTCACAATAACGATGTGAATGATACACGCGATGACCATTTGATCATATCCAATGAACCTAAATCATTGAAACCATAAGGAAAACCAAATCCTTGGTCCCACCAAGACACCCGTTGCCTACCCATTGTCCTACTAGGCTCAACTTAGGACCCACCATATCATTGTGGGATAATGAGCAACTTCTACTTGTCCATGTTGATGTCATACACTATCCTATCAGGATTTCAAAGGGACCATCACTTATGTCTGACCGATATATGTCTGTTCCTCTGATTAAGAGATCATGTCATCCATCGAAATTTCAAAGGGATAAGCCTCAAGGTCTCACCAATATCCACCTATCTCCTTGAAAAATCCCTTCTTGATATCTTCATCGCCCATTGTAGAAAGGCTCCATGCTTTATGTTTCCAAACTACAATGTGAAGAACCTTCGTGATGGCCATTAGATATTTTCCATTTTTAAATTTTGGCCCTTCATTGCTTGATCATCACACATCACGCAAACCACTCCATCGCCTTACTTCACAAAAATGATGTGAAGCAAGGGAACGATGCCACCTCAGCCGTTGGATGTTCATTGCTTAATCTCAGCCCCTTATCGCTCATCACAAAAAGTTTTTCAACTACTTTGGATCATAACTATGATGCATAAAACATCCACAATGACTATCGGATCACCATCTTTTAATCTGGGTCATTCATCACGCATCACGCATTTGACTTGAACCTTTCAACATGAAATAACGATGCAAAGAGTCCATGTGATACAAAGGGAGATATAGGCCATCGCATGTCATGAACGTGAAATACAAAGGCCAAAATATTATAGTGCCAAGCAATGCAAAGGAAATGAGCTCATTGCTCATCACGAAAATGAAGCTGGTGGGGCAAAGGTAAAGCACAATGGGTGATACAAATACTTAAGCGGTGGTAATTAGCATGTTATTCAAATTTGTTTTAAAACGGGGGCCACACCTAAGTAAATAAGACTTGGGAAAACATTATTTCTCAGTCATTGAACATAAGACTTAAATCCAATATTTAAACTAGGGTTGTGACCAGAAGACACAGGTAAAGGGGCCAGTAAAAACATGACCACCTAAGACACAATTTGTAACTTAGCCAACCAAAGATTGGGTAAAAAAGGTCAACATGAGTTAATAACAAAAGTGCATGCCAGGCATATGGGTTTAGGGTTTAAGCACATAAGGGTTTTGAAAGCCTTGTCCTATAAGTTCAGAACCCTAATCAAACATGATTGAGGAGTTCAAAACCTAATAAAACACAGATCATCAATAATAATGGATTTCAACAAGATGCACACATAGGATCTCTCTTATCGGATTTAAATGATGTGCATCCAAGGGTGACATAAAATATGTCAATAATTCCCAGCAAGCATTTATTTTCCTATTTTGGAGCCTTAGAGAGACATATAACTACCATTAGTTGTTATGGAGTTGAAAAAAATATAAATTATAAAAGAAATATGCTCACTACACCCATTATAGCCCTAATACCAGTTATACATTGAACCACCAAAAACAAAGACACAAAGAAGGGAAAGAGGATTCCCCAATGAGCCTCTAAGGTTTTTCACCCTAGAAGCTAACTCTTGGATGAATGGCTCTTTTTCACCTTAGTGGTCTTTGGGTTTTTTGGTGTTCATTCAAAAAATGGGTTAAGGGCTTAATGTGAGTGTGTGTAATTGCTCCCCAATTGTTATGAATAAAAAATGTAAACTAACTAAGAATGAAATACAATTCTATGTTTGAATACACTCTATGGTATGTAAATAACCTAAGTAATGTAAACAAACAAGTACAAAAATGAAAGGGAAGGAAGGTGTGCACTTGGAAATGTATTGTAGACCTGGGGGAACTCTGAAATTATGGAAATATTGATTTTTATGCCTGACAGGACAATTGTGCCAAGTTAGGCGATCTAGTCCTTTTTCTAGCAAATTCCCGAAAATCGGTCTGAAGCTCGTTTCTGCCAAATGGGTATCCAGAAATGCCAAAATCACAAAATGGCCTATCCAGAGGGACTAGGTCACCATTCTTGGTGACTTAGTCCTCTTCAAGATTTTTGAAGTTTTCGAAGAGGAAATGGAAGCCCTAGGTTTGCACCCTGGTTCTTCACAGTTCTTGCTTCTGAAACTTTGATGTTCAGACCCGAGAGTGATTTTGGGTCGATGATTTGAATTTTCTTCTCAAGGGTTGGTCTTCAACAATTCTTTAATGTCTTCAATGATCTCCAAAGTACTTAAACCTACAATCACACAAGACAAGAAAGAGAAAAATGTTGATTGTTAGGGATTAGGGGTTTGCCTTAGTCAAACCCCTTTTAGGTAACTTAAACCAAAATGAATAGAAATAATGTAAGGAAAACATGAAACAATGGAAGAGTGAAGTAAGTTACCTTGTCTTGATGAGAGATATTGTGTTGTTGTAGCAACCAGCCCTTGAATGCTTCAAAAATGGTGTCTTGTTGACTTGGAAGATCAAACCCTAGCTTTCTTGAAGAGAAGAAGTGGATGTGAGAGAGAGATTGAGAGGAGAGGTGAAAATGAGGGTACCTAATGACAAATTAGGGTTTTGGAGGTTATTTATACAAGTCATGCCCTAACTTGCCCGAAATAACTTCATACTGACTGACCTTAGGGTTTTAGAGACCAAAATCCCAACATAAATTAAGTTTAATTCAAATTTTATACCACATGAGACTAGGTCTCCCAAGGTGGCGACCTAGTCCACTTGGGCATTTTTCATTGTTTATCGGGGATTAAAATATTATTATTAGTGCTTGTCGGGATTTCCTTCATAAAACACACTGAGGTTAGACATATAAGTGTATTAGGGGGTCATTTTGGCATAATAATGTGTAGATTAAGTGATGAAAAACCTAGGAGAGTGTGAAAATGCTTTGCAACACCTTACAAAACTTTTGTACTAGGTTTGGAAATGGGTGAAAATAGGCTGAAAATGGTCCAAAGTCCATAGGAAAAAGGTCTAAATGAGTGAAAAGTGACAAAGTCCTCACTTTTTGGTGACACATTTAGCCCCCACTTTAGTGAGAGGATGAACTTGCTTCAAACTCTCACTAAAGTAGCCAAATGGAAATGGAAAAGAATGAGAAAGAAGAAGAATGAGAAAGATGGAGGTGGTCAAGCACCCAAGGATTTGAGATTCCATGTCAAGTCGACATCAATGCTAAAGACATTCAAGGGTGAATGCATTACAACAAGGCAAGATACATGATCATGTGACGACAAGGTTTAGCGTGAAGAGAATAAAGGGATATGTGCTCACTCTGGGGCCACAAAACATTAAGTTGTCTGCGGGGTGAGAAGTCCCAAAAGGGTGAGAAACATACACACGGTTGGCATGTACTCACAAAGGTGGCTATGGGCTCATTGGGCTTCCTACTTGAACCATACCAAAGTTATACCTCATGATAACTTTGATAAGGTGCCACAAAATAAAGTGATGTTTGAAATGATTTTATTCAAAGTGATTTTTTTTTGTTCGTGTGATGTCTCATTTTAAGGAAAATTATGCGTAATGTTGCTAAGAGAGGCAAAGTGAAAATGTACTCATCTTGTATGCAAGAGAGGCGAGAGCTCATCTTGTATGCAAAAGAGGAAAAATGCAAATGTCTTATCTTGAACAACATTGTGTTTAATGTTTTTGAGAGAAGGGATCACAAGAAAAAAGATCGCACAAAGAAATGTGAGTGGTCATGTATGCCCTCACTTTAAAGGAATGGTGAATCACCGTACTATGAACAATTACTTTAAAGTAGAAGAGGAAGAGGACATGAGAGCTTGTTCAGAAATCTCTATGCCGAGTCATATGTTTATGATAAGTTGCATCATGAAGGAGGGGTGTATGTCACATGCGAGTCAATCTCAAGACATGTTGTCCACATCCCAAGATTTCTCTTTATATGTTCATGAAAGGTGAACGAGTAGTCGAAAGTGACAACGACAAGTGACATACAAGGGGAGAAAAGCTAACTAACTTCTTGCCCCCACTTAGTGCAAGACAAGAGTGACCCGAAAGGGATTGAAGGGATGAAAGGGAGGGTAAATTTGTATCAATTAGAGGAGTTGAGGTGGATGATTTCAAAGAATCAACCGAGTCTTGTGTTAACAAGACTATGTTACCCTTTGGAGAGTCCTTGTTGTTGGTCTTGGTTTCTCCCATTAGGGGAGGGGTGAATTTTAAGGAACCCCAACCATCGCCAAATAAATTTTGTTGTACAGGTTCCATTGGTTTGATTAGTGCAGTGGTGAAGGGTTTGGATTTGGCTTGCTCAAGGTGTAAGACACTGTATGGTTTAGGATCAATGTCAAGTGTGTACACTTTTTTGTTGTAGATGTACTTCATCTTTTGATGAAGCGTGGAAGGCACACCATTCATTGCATGAATCCATGGCCTACCCAAAATGAGGTTAGATGAAACATCATTTGGCATGACTTGGATTAATGTGTTTAATATGGCCACTCCAACTATAAGAGGTAAAGTGATCACACCAAGCAACTTTTTTTCTACATTATCAAATCCACGAATAGATAAGGAGGAAGGTTGGATGGTTGATCTATCAATATGGAGCCTATCTAAGAGATTCACACTACACACATTGACAGTGGAGCCATTATCGACAAGGGTTCACTTGATCCCTTTGCTTTTGTATTGAGATACGATCATCAAGGATTTAGCTTTGTTTTGCATGTCCAAAGGAGGGTGCTCACTTTGGTGGAAAATAATGTCAACGTTCAATCCTTGGATCATAGCTACAATGTCATTTTTTTGTGCATTAGAAGGGACAAGAATTTGTTGTAAGGCATCTTGCATCATGTTGTGATAATGAGGGGAGGCTTGGATAAGGTCCCATAAGGATATTTTTGTGGGAGTATTCCTTAGTTGGTCAACAAGGTCATACTCCCTAAGGAAGGAATTCAAGTGAGGAGCAACAGGAAGAATAGGAGGAGAGGAAGGTAAAGAAGTTGAGGTTGGTGCTTGGGAATGCGAAGTGTTGCGAGTGTAATGTGTATGAGCAATGGTATCTTGACTCAATTGCTACAACACATTAGGATTAGGTGGGGAGATAATGAATTCGGGTTTAGAAGGTGGAGAAAGGATGATTTGAGGTTGAATAATATTAACACCGCCTTGGGAAGGAGAGTCAATGTTATCCTTGGTTTGCATCATAATATTCTCCCTAGGAGGAGAGAGTTTAGAAGAAATACAAGCTTCATGTGCGTGACACTCAAGGAGTGGCTCTTCTAAAATAACTTCAGCACTAGAAGGGGAATGATCATTGATGGGGTAGGAAGGAGAGGGATGAGTAAGAGGGGAGTCTATTTGATGGTCTAGGGTCTCATTCTCTTGTTCCATACCATTGACCCTAGTAGGAGAGCATGGAAGAGGTTCATCACATGCTTCATCACAAGGGAGGGAGGAATCAAGAGAATATCCACTATGATTGTCAAATAGATTACCCCAAAGGGTAGGAGCATGAGGGAAGGGGGGGTCAATAGTCTCATGACCCTTGGGAAAGGTATTGCCTAACACCAAACTATCCTCTTTGCATCGAGGAGAGGTATGAGAGGAGGGGAAAGTTTGATCATCATAGTTAAGGAGACTAGGTAAGTTAATGTTTAAGAATGTGTTTATAATGCCATGTTCTTGTGTTAAACTATCTTCCCAAAGGGGATGAGGAGAAGAACAAACAAGACCGTCATAAAGCTCAACGATTGTACCTTCCTTTAACAAGATAACTTCATCACTAGAAGGAGAGGTATCAAGAGAGGAACAATTATGATCATCATGATTATTTAAGTTTGTATTTTCTTCTAACACATCATCCTCACAAATGGGAGAGATAGTAGGTTGTTTATGTTTAGGACAATTATAAACAATTGTATTTGCTAGACTCTCATAACTAGGTAATTTATTGAAAGAATCTTTAACATGTTTAAAGAGTTTATAAACAATATAAAGAAAAAAGGAATATATGAATATGTTTAAAGAATTTACAATGCAAGAGAAAGGAAATTCCATTTTCAGATTGCAAAAGAAGGCAATTTGTTGATTACACTATCAATGATCTAGAAATGAAACTTGGAAAATGAAAAATTGAAAATTTACAATGCACAAAATGAGCTAATTTATGCTAATTTTAATAAAATACATGTAATATAAACACAACCTATTGATATAGGTAGGTAATGGCACCAAACAGAAGCTGGAAAACAGGGTTTTTAGCTCTATAAAGGGAAATTTCAGAATCCTGAATGGTGACCTAGTCCTCCTAGTGATTTTTTTGAAAATTTCCAAGAGTTGTGGGCTAATACAGGTGGTTTTTTTATAGGGTAATGCAGACTTAACAGAAAAATTTAAAATTGCAGAAAGATCTAATGTTCTAAGATGCAAAATGCAACCTAAATGCACTTTTCACTAATGCAGATTTTTGAAACCCTAGGATGCACTTTCACTAAGGCAAGATGCAATGCAAGCTAATCCTAGGAAGAGGAAGAAGTTTAGATCATAAAAGAAGGTGTAGGAACATCAGGTTCACCAAAAACAAAGACACAAAGAAGGGAAAGAGGATTCCCCAATGAGCCTCCAAGGTTTTTCATCCTAGAAGCTAACTCTTGGATGAATGGATCTCTTTCACCTTAGTGGTCTTTGGGGTTCTTGGGTGTTCATTCAAAGAAGGGGTTAAGGGCTTAATGTGAGAGTGTGTGATTGTGCCCTAACTGTTATGAACATAAAATGTAAACTAACTAAGAATGAAATACAACTATGTTTCAATACACACTATGTTATGTAAATAACCTAAGTAATGTAAACAAACAAGTACAAAAATGAAAGGGAAGGAAGGTGTGCACTTGGAAATGTATTGCAGACCCGGGGGAACTCTGAAATTCTGGAAATATTGATTTTTTATGCCTGATAGGACACTTGTGCCAAGTTAGGTGATCTAGTCCTTTTTCTAGAAAATTCCTAAAAATTGGTTTGAAGCCCGTTTATGCCAAATAGGTATCTAGAAATGTCAAAATCGCAAAATGGCCTATCTAGAAGGACTACGTCGCCATTCTTGGTTCTTCACAGTTTCCCGCTTCTGAAACTTTGATGTTTGGGCCTGAGAGTGATTTTGGGTGGATGATTTGACTTTGCTTGCAAGGGTTGGTCTTCAACAAGTCTTTAATGTCTTCAATGATCTCCAAACTACCTAAACCTGCAATCAGACAAGACAAGAAAGAGAAAAATGTTGATTGTTAGGGATTAGGGATTTGCCTTAGTCAAACCCCTTTTAGGTAACTTAAACCAAAATGAATAGAAAGAATGTAATGAAAATATGAAACAATGGAAGAGTGAAGTAAGTTACCTTGTCTTGATGAGAGATCTTTTGTTGTTGCAACAACTAGCCCTTGAATGCTTCAGAAATGGTGTCTTGTTGACTTGGAAGATCAAACCCTAGCTTGCTTGAAGAGAAGTGGATGAGAGAGAGAGAGAGAGATTGAGAGGAGAGGTGAAAATTAGGGTACCTAATGAAAAATTAGGGTTTTGGAGGTTATTTATATAATTCATGCCCTAACTTTCCCGAAATAACTTCATACTAACTGAACTTAGGGTTTTAGAGACCAAAATCTCGACAAAAATTAAGTTTAATTCAAATTTTATGCCACATGGGACTAGGTTGCCCAAGGTGGCGACCAAGTCCACTTGGGAAATTTTCATTGTTTTTCGAGGATTAAAATATTATTATTAGTGCTTGTCGAGATTGTCTTCATAAAACACACTGAGGTTGGACATATAAGTGTATTAGGGGGTCATTTTGGCATAATAATGTGTAGATTAAGTGATGACAAACCTAGAAGAGTGTGAAAATTCTTTGCAACACCTTACAACACTTTTGTACCAGGTTTGGAAATGGGTGAAAATAGGCTGAAAATGGTCCAAAGTCCATAGGAAAAGGTCCAAATGAGTGAAAAGTGACAAAGTCCTCACTTTTTGGCGACACATACACTCATCAATAAATCACAAAAATAAATTAACATTTTAACAAAAATTAAAGATAGGAAGCACTTGATTACCTAAGATAGACTAAACTTGAACTTGAGTATAACACCAAAACACATAATATAGTTTCTCTTTGTTTTCACAAATATATTTGATAGAGATAAAAAATACATCTTTTAGGGCTCCATCTTAATATCTACTCAATAGGAAATAATACCTTAAGTAACCCATGTCCAACTCTTCATATACCCTAAAAACACTTAATTTGGATGTTTCAAGCAAGTCTAAGACTTGGGGCCAAGTTGACCAAACCACTAGAAGCTCATTTTGAATTTATGCCAAACTATCAAAAACCCTTAAACAATGGAAACAACAAAATGTTCAATCTCTATTGAGAAGTAATTGGTTTATTTTCACAATGTTCATTGGTTTGTTTTTATAGGGTTCAATGGTGGAAAGAGTAGTGTTTCTAAAAACACCAAATCTGTTAGTTGGCCTATTGGGTGTTCAAGCCTTTAGAGACAAGATCACTACAACATTATCATTGATGCAATAACCCTCTTCTACAATCTTAAGTCTCAATTTATCAACAACAAAAACTCATAGCATAATGACAACTGAGCTATTATTTTAAATTTTAAATCACACAATACAATGTTTTAAATTCTACATACAAAATTTAGAAACCAATTACAATTGAAAAGATTCACATTACCTTCTCTCTATCAATTAGTCAACCTCTTTTCCTTTCCACTCTCTTTTACTTTGCTGCACACACCATCCAATTGATGTCTCCACTATTAATCTAGATCGACTTCTTCAAGGCAATCAATTCCACTATACTCTTCTGCATATTATCTTTATAGGTGTGCCTCTATCAATTACATGTTGCTCACCCTTCAACAAGAGTTTGATGCCTTACTGCACACCTCACTTCACTCTAGAACATCATATCTTCTTTCTGCCAGCATCCCCTTTCTCACCACATGGGTTCACACACTGAACCCCAACCTTTTGCACCCCCGTTCTTCTTGTTTTAAATCAATTCCCCTATGAATATGAAGGCAGACATTTTATTTCAATTTTTTCAAAAATAAGAATGTCATTGGCCTTTTCACAAATCTATCGACCTTTTCAAAAAACCATGCCCTTTTTTTTGGTTAAATATGCATTAAAATCAATAAATAAAAGACTTTATTCCAAGTTTATCACCCTCTCCGATAATGATGCACGATCTAATCCATTTCCTGATTTAATTCAATATCAATTTTCCCTTACAAATGTCAAGTCGATGCTACTTAGCTTTGGCCAATCGATGTAAATTCTACTTTGTACTGGACTTTGTGCACTATTCCAAAGTAGTTGCAACTTCCATATTGATAGATTATGATGTATTTTGATGGGCATCCATGCCAAATTATGAGGATTCTCACCAAAGAAAAGGAAGATGTGGATTTACACTATCCAATTACATTTAATGAGACCATTTATTTATGACATATATCTGTTTCCAAAGTGTTATAATAAAGAGGTGGAATTTAAGAGGTTTAGGTGCTCACAGGAAAGAGGAATCAACCAAAAACCAAAATTGAAGAAAATCAAACCAACAATATTTTTTTTGAGGCATTGATCGCCCATTCGCTTGTGTTCTCCTACACCAATCATGGAGGGTGTGGTGGTGGACAAAGAAATATAACATTGCATGTGTGTAGGGATTGTTCTATATAACCCTACAAAGAATGTTTACCCTATGTTTTCCTACACTATGGATACTATATTTATGCAAACACATACTACAACTTAGACCTATCATAATGCCTAAGATACCTTCTTTATTATTGAGAGTGTCATGACGAACATATATTGTAGGAGGGAGCTCCCGATTAAAATTAAGGAGACTAGAGATAATGATATCATTTCTCATTTTTTAAGATAGGAGATGGACTTATTGGTCAAACTATTGGCAAGGTTACTGATGGGATGTGATGGATTGCATAGGCTAACCATCGTTGACAAAGTTGACATAGTTTGGTTGGGATATTATTCTTGCAAGTATGTTAGTGTTGTAATTGATTTCAACTAGTTAACATGTTGTCAACTAGTTGTTGTTGTCATTGATGTCATGGAAGTTGGTTATTGGCTATATATGTTGACGATATTGAGAAAATTGTAATAAATAAGGTTTGCAGATATTCAGTGTTTACTCTGGGTTTCCCTTTAAGATGTGTTGCTATGCTAGTGAGTATTTGAGGTGTTGTTCATGATTGTTGGTCATTGCTATATCCAAATTTTGGGCTTCTAGATCGTTGTACAGTGCAAGATATTTTCACCAGTTGTGACTTGTACATTTTAGTGTGTTTGACTAAGATTCGAGTGAAATGTAGTTGCTACCGATTTCTTTGAATTTCGGTTTCAGGACTTGTGGCTCTATTGAGGTCATGTTTAGGTGAAATTTGTTATCCGAAAGATTTGATTGAGTTAAGGTTATGTGTGCTTAATTGTTTTATGTGTTTTACATAGGTATTTTTTGACCTTGTGTTAAAAGACTACTTGTAAAATCTATAGAAGCTTGGCGAAGCAGGTTGGGACTTATTTAGGTCCTCATTAAGTAAGTGTTTAGGTCGCACTCATTGTAATTCCAATGTAGAATGTTTTGGCACCGACCTAATTTGAATTTGTAAATACAAATGGTCTGTGGCCGACTTTGGATGGGTTTCAAAGTTGAAGATGGTATAAATATAAGTTGAGATGTTTGTGAAAGATGTGAGAGAAAAATAGATGTGAGATAGATGTAAAAAATAGTAAGTGTGTGATGTGAGTTTGAGCATATCAGTGTGAAACTCAAGTGGCGAGTTTCCAAAGGTAGTGAGCTAAAGGTGTACTCTATCATTTAGGCATGTCTGCAAGTGTGTGAGAAAAATGTGGTGGAGATCTCTATTGCATTGAGATAATTTTTTCTTTGTAACAAATCTCTTCTATCTTCTTTGTAATTCTATGGTAGTGAGCCCTCTAGATGGTTAACCCTCATTGGATAGTGAGTCTTGTTCTAGACAAGTAAGTCATGATTTGGACACGTCTTGTTTTGGCAGTGAGCCTTTTCTATTCAGTTCTGATTTTTTATATATTGTGAGCTAATCCTCACTGTGGTTTTTCCCTCATTAGATTTTCCACGTAAATTTGGTGTTATTGTGTATATGGTTTTGCTTCTTTCAATTTCTGCTTTTACACTTAATGATTAATCACATTAGCAAAGTAAAGGATTTGTGAATGGTAATTGATCTAACCTCTAGTGGAAGTTTTAAAGGATAAAATTTCTGCAACTGATTCACTCCCCTTCTCAGTTGTCCTATTCAACAATTGGTATCAAATCTCGGTTCCTTGGAGAAGAGCCTAACCGCTTAAAGAAGGTCTGGAATGGCGAGCAAGATCACTATTGAGTGTCCTAGGTTCAATGGGACTGACTTGCCTTCTGGAAGACAAAGATGAAAGGATATGTGGAATGTTGTGGATATGATTTTGAGAAAGCTTATAAGACTGAATACATTTCTCCTTCTAATGGTCCAAGTATAATTGATGGGATCAAGGTGCATGAAGCAAATAATAAGGCAAAGTTCATTCCGAAAAATAGTCTTTCACATTCTGAATTAATTAAAGTTGCAAATCTAAAGACTGCTAAAGAGGTTTGGGATGCATTGGAAAATATTCATGAAGGAGATGAAATTGTCAAAGAAGAAAAGTTTCAGAACTTGGAGACACAATTTGAGATCCTATGAATTTCTGAAGATGAGAACATTAAATCCTATGTACAAAGACTGGATGAGTTGGTAGGTGGAATGTGAGGACTTGGTGCAATAGTGGATGAATCCAGGATTGCGAAGAAGATTCTCAGAACTATACTTGATGCATATAGTGAAAAGGTATTTGTTATTGAGGAATTTTTAGATTATAAGACCTATACTAAAGATCATTTGCTGGGTACTCTAACCTTATTTGAAATGAGAAAGCCTAGCTTGAGAAATTGATCAAAGTCAAAAATTGTTTTCAGGGTTACAATTGCTAAAGATCCGGATGACGAACACTTCAATGAAGTGGAAGCTAACTTTATAAGAAGGATGAAAAAGGGCTCCGATAAGTATCAAGGTAAGTTACCCTTTAAATACTTTAGTTGTGTAGGAATAGGGCATTATGCTTCAAGTTCTGGAAAGAGCTAAGAAGAATAAACATAGAGAAGGAAAGGAAAATAAAGTTAAGATGATCAAGAGAGCATATTATGTAAATGAAGATGCTGATATTTTTTATGTTGAGTCTGATTATGGAGATTTTGAAGATAATGAATTCTTGTTCTTGGCTATAAAAGATGAATCTACTTCTGTTAATACTAAGAGACAGGTGAAGGAAAGTGCTTCAGAGAAAGTTGAAGATATTGCAATCTCTGCTCTTCATGCTAAACAAGAAAATAACTATTGGGTTGTTGATAGTGGTTGTTCCCATCACATGACTAGTGATAAGAGTAAGTTTCTTAAACTTGAAAAATATGATGGAGGCTTAGTTAAGTTTGGAGATGATACTAGTACTAAGATTTGCGGGATAGGTTCAGTTAGTTTTGATGGAAAGCATAATACTGATGATGTCTACTATGTTAAAGGTTTAAGGAATAATCTCTTGAGTGTTGGACAGATGTGCAATAAAGGATATAATCTTGTGATTAAAGATCAGAAATGTGAAATAAGGAAAGATTCTGAAACTGTGATTGTCGCTAGAAAGAAGTCTGAAGGAAAAATTTATCAACTTAAGGGTGTTGATGGAAATTGCTTTATGTCTCAGATTAGTGAAAGTTGGTTATGTCACCGAAGGATGTGCCATATGAATTTTGAAAACTTGACAAGGATGGGTGTAGTACAATTTGTAAGAGATTTACTGAGGATTACAAAGCCTGTTAATGCTATTTGCAAGAATTGTCAGTTTGGGAAGCAAGCTAGAAACAACTTTAGATCAAAGGAACAATCTACTATCAGAGTACTGGATTTGATTCACATAGATCTTTGTGGTCCTACAAGGGTGAGAAGTCTACAAGGTGACATGTATTTTATCCTTTTGATTGATGATTACTCTAGAATGATATGGGTTACATTTCTTAGAGAATAATCTGATGCATTAGAAAAATTTAAAACATTCAAAGCAAGGGTTGAAAATGAAATGGATATGAAAATCAACTGCTTAATTTCTGACAGAGGTGGACAATTCACCTCCAATGAGTTTAACATGTTTTCTGAAGCACAAGGAATAAGAAGACAATTTTTTTCTCCTAAAACTCCTTAGCATAATGGAGTTGTTGAAAGAAAGAACATGAAAATTCAAGAAGTTGCTAGATCAATGATAACTAAGGCAGGTCTACCGAAAGTCTACTGAAGAGAAACAATTCACAGTGCTATTTATGTGTTCAATCAAGTTCAAGCAAAAGCTAACAACACTAAGACTCCCTATGAGTTGTGGCATGGAAAGATTCCTAATGTAAAGTACTTCAAAGTATTTGGAAGCAAATGTTATATCAAAAGAGATGAAAATTTAGGAAAGTTTGATGCAAGATTTGATGAGGGTATCTTTCTTGGATAGGGTATGTGCAGGATCATGATGGGCCAAAAAGTGGCAATGAGAAAAAATCATGTTTTGAATCAGCTCAAAAACGTGAAAATGCTGAGTTGACCTTTCTAGGTTCGGTGTCAGTACATTTATCCGAACCAAAAACCAAACCTAGTTTCCACAAATCGGATATCCGATTTCTAGAAACCGTATATAAAAAAAACAGTCGACTATTTAACTTCATTTCTCACAGTTTGACGCGGGCGCAAAAGGAAAAAACCCAAATCCGATATCCGCTTTGATCATATATCCGATTTCAAAGGTATGTATTTGGTTTTTTCAATCTTGTAATCGATTTTTGAAGTAGATTCTCTTATGTTTAATTAGGTTTTATTAATTTTTTTTCAAAAATAGGGTTTTCTATTGATTTTTTTAAAAAACTAGAGTTTACATTGATTTTTTATTAAAACTTAATGTTTTGAATGGATCTTGATTAAAAATTAGTGTTGTTGATGTATTTTTATCAAAAATATGAGTTTCTTATTGATTTTTGTGAAAAAGTATGTTTTTTTTGGATTTTTATTAAAAACTAGGGGTTTTTTACAATAATTTCATTTATATTGTGTAATTTCAATTAGTTTAATTAGTTTTTAACTTTAATTAGGTATTATGGCTGCGAATCAAAATCCACAAATGCCAAACACTCCACCACCTCCGCAACCAAATGCTCCACCACTTCCGCAGCCACCAATTGAAGACTTAATTGGTGAAAAATTGGGGCAATTGAGGGGAATTTGTGAAATTTATCAGACAATGCCTCGATTGAGAGATATGACAAACACATTGAGGGAAATAATTAAAAATATAGAAACCCTCTCCACCCAACATAATTCCTTTTATTCGTGGCGAGAAGACATGAGGGAATATTATCGATGTGGATTGTCTTACGATGATGTGAAAGATCTCCAAATAACCAAAGCCCAAATAGCCTCTTTATTCATTGACCCTCACACCGGTTTTCCAGTGAATGTTAATAAAACAAAACTTTCCATAAAATGGTGCATGCATAGGGACATTGTAGCTAACTTTTGGGATCGTTGGTGTATGGTTTTTGATAAACCACCGAACAATAATTTTGACATACCATTTTACTTTATTAAAAAAATATATGTTGAGTTTGTGTTAGGGCATCATGTCAATTACTTTGACATTAAACCCTTCCAGGGCATCGATGGAGGTATGCCCCAGGATAGACTAGGGGCAGTTAGAGTAGTCTCGTGCCCAAATTTTTCCCTTCCTCCCCTTCCTCCCCTTCCTCCGCCACCTCCAATATATTATCCAGAGATTATCCAGGATGCATCCACACAGACTATTCAGGCTATTCACTCTTTGAGTGGTCATTTGGTTTTGCATGCTTCTATAGTAGCTCAACCACATTTTGGTGATGTTGGCGAAGGCTCGAGTGTTGCTGCATCATCCTCCTTAGGTCCACATATTTGTGTGCCACATACTTGCACTATGTGCCGCTAGATATGTTTGGGTCCTTTTGTACAGCCCGACGAGCATCCCTTGGACACTTCTGATTATGACCTCCATGATGTGGACATTATAGATCACTCGCAGGGGAGTGGAGCACACCCTACAGAGTCATCTCCTGCTAGAGAGGGAGATGCTGGAATAGTGACATAGGTAAGATTTAAGTTGTAATTTCATAACTTGCATTTGTTTTTAAATGAATATTAATAAGAGATAGTATCAAGTACTAATATTTATTTACATGGTCTATTTAACAGTTGATGTCTGAGGAGGATCTCACACGGGTGACTGATAGCACCCTTAGGGCCATTTCATTTGGCATAGACACACACGTAGTATATATTTTCGCACTCACTCATTTACATTTTATATTATATACTTGCTTGTCATTTGAATTGTTATTAATGAAATTATATAATAACTTATATGTTTATCTTGTTTTCCTCCTATAGGAAATACCTAGTGCCAGTGAGGTGCAACATCGTCCAGACTATGGAGGCGTAAATCTAGATAAAGGGGAGGTAATTGAACTCAAATTGGATTGAATTAATATTTTTAAGATCTTATATTGATTATACATATGTCGACATAGATTGGTAGTTTCATATGTACTTGTCAATTTTATGTACAGGCAATTATGAGCTTTACAGATATGATGACAAGGGACACACCGCCTAAAGGAGTAGTTATTGGAACACCTCAAAGAGTAGGTGTTGAAACACCTCAAGGAGGAGGTGTCAAAACACCTGAAGGAGATAAAGAAAAAAATCAACCTAAAGAGGTATGTGCTTATTTTATTTTGTGTTTGGTAAATAAGTTCCTATTACCAATAATCGTATGCTAACTTGGATCAATTTTATGTTTTTGTTCACATATATAGATTTCCATTTCAAAAGTTGATTTGGTATATTATAGGACTCCTGACCCTTTGAAGAGATGTATATTTCAGGTAATCAAGATTTCAATTTTAGAGTTCAATTAAAATTCAATGTATATTGATTTTGATGTTAATTATTCGATTTTAAATTATATATTATAACTAATCTCAATTGTGGTTTGAATTTTTCTTGTGCAGCTACCTTCAGAGCCAACAAGTGCTTCAAAGAGGCTCCATTTTGATGATCTGCCAGTAGTTTAGGATGAGATAAACATTTTGGTATGTAAATTTTGAATACATATTGAGATGGCATATGCCACATTTTGTAAAACTTTATTTGAGTTGGCGTCGATGCCATTTTTGTATATGGACATACACTTGATTATTGGATAATTTGATATATAGAAGTTGACAATCAAAATTTAATTTGTTCCTCATGTGCATGATTAAACTCTTTGAAAATTTTATCTTGAGCAATGGTTAAATATCAATGTACACTAGCTTAAAACTGAATGGTTATATTATGTAGTTTATATTTATATCATTGATTACATTGCATTACACATCTTTCAAACTCAAATCATTAATTCACATTGCAGAACTAACAACTAGATAGTTCTAACAAAGTCAACCTAAGCAGTTATACAATTACTTCACATTGCATAACTAAAAACTATGAGCAGTTGTCAATTGCATTTGTTTGTCATTGAATTCTATGAGACCACATTTCTTTGAATCTTTTTTTCAAATAGTCCACTGCCTTGTCTATGCTACCACATTTTTCATACATGATAGCGATCACATTAAGTTGAAATAAATTAAATGATAGCCTATGGCTATTTAATTTGTACTCATTTTATTTAAATGGATGAGGCCGAACTTCCTTGATATTATTTTGTAATTTATTATTTTCAAGAGAGGTCGACCTCCTTGAACAGTCACCTTATTTTGTATAAATACGAGGTGATGTTTGTTCATTTCCTCAATCAAGTTCATTCAGCATAATTTTCAATCCAAGCAAAAGTTCGCACTTGAGTAGCAGCGCTTCATCTTACAGCAACAGACCAATTTCAAGGAGAAGCATATTCGATTGTATCTTTGCATCTACGAGAGGTGCTATTATTCATTGTATCAAATTCAGCCATGAGCTGGGATTGAGTTGTAAGAAAATTTCTTGTTGTGTTTATTGTCTTATGTGTTTCATTTTTTGAGTGCTTTCAGTTGTATTATCTGATCTCTAAGTTGAAGACAACGAGATAAATGGTCATATTGTTGATGTCAAAGATTTGCCCATGTTGGCTCTTAATGGTCTTCCTTCATCTTGGGAGTCTTACATTCAAGGAATCAACGTGAGATCGAAACTTCCCAAGTTTGATCAGTTGAGAACTGACTGTATTCAAGAGGAGTCAAGGTTGGTTGCGAGAGGTATTGGACGAAGCCCTACAAATGAATACATTCATGTTTTTTCTACTCAATCCTCGAAGAAGGAAGGAAAAGGAGTAAAGAAAAGATGCTTCAAGAGGAATGGAGATAAAGGGTCGAATGGTGCTCCTACATTCAAGAAGAAGTGGGACCTCTATTGTGTTTACTGAGATACGATTTGCTCAAAGTCAGTCAACTTGGATTTAACATTGGTAGCTCTGCAAACCTATTCAGAATAGAGTGATCTGAAGAGGACATCCCTAAATCTCTACAGAGGTGTAAAGTTGCAAAGTGGTGCAACTTTCATTCTCGAACTCGTACGATCCAACGGACTGTTCCAACACATATGGATGAGTACGTTTACGCTAGGTATGGTTCTCTCTTGCACCCAAATATGTCGAATTGCTCTGAGCTGCATTGGAGCAGTGTTTTCCCTTAAGAGTCCAAAGTGCTAAAAGGCAGCAAAATTTGATGGACTATTTCTCGGAAATCATGATGCTTATAGACTCTTCGTCTGAGGATATGGGATCGTGTTGAGACCATCTACAATAACCTCTCTCGGTTTTTTCTATCTCAAAGACGATTTCCCGTGGTGATGATTTTTCAGTTGAGGGAAAAGTTGTCAGATGCAAGCAGTGTAAAGTTGCAAAGTGGTGTAAATTTCATTCTCAAACTCGTACAACCCAACAGACTATTCCAACACGTCCGGATGGGTATGTTTATGCTAGGTATGGTTCTCTCTTGCACCCAAATACACCGAATTGCTCTGAGCTGAATCAAAGCGACGTTTTCCCTTAAGAGTCCAAAGTGCTAAAAGGCAGCAAACTTTGATGGACTATTTCTCAAAAACCATGATGCTTATAGACTCTTTGTCTGAGGATATGGGATTGTGTTGAGACCATCTATAGTAACCTCTTTCGGTTTTTGCTATCTTGAAGGCCTTTTCCCGTGGTGATGAGTTTTCAGTTGAGGGAAAAGTTGCCAAATGCAAGTAGTGTAAAGTTGCAAAGTGGTGCAACTTTCATTCTCAAACTCGTACGACCCAACGGACTGTTCCAGCACGTCTGGATGGGTATGTTTATGCTAGGTATGGTTCTCTCTTGCACCCAAATACGTCGAATCGCTCTGAGTTGCATCGGAGCAGCGTTTTCCCTTAAGAGTCCAAAGTGCTAAAAGGCAGCAAACTTTGACAGACTATTTCTCGAAAACTGTGATGCTTACAGACTCTTTGTCTGAGGATATGGGATCGTGTTGAGACCATATATAGTAACCTCTCTCATTTTTTTCTATCTCGAAGGCATTTTCCCGTGTTGATGAGTTCTCAGTTGAGGGAAAAGTTGCCAAATGCAAGCAGTGTAAAGTTGCAAAGTGGTGCAACTTTCATTTTTGAACTCGTACGACCCAACAGACTGTTCCAACACATATGGATGGGTATGTTTACGCTAGGTATGGTTTTCTCTTGCACCCAAATATGCCGAATCGCTTTGAGCTGCATCGGAGCGGCGTTTTCCCTTAAGGGTCCAAAGTACTAAAATGCAACAAACTTTGATGGACTATTTATCGAAAATCGTGATGCTTACAAACTCTTCGTCTAAGGATATGAGATCGTGTTAAGACCATCTACAATAACCTCTCTCGGTTTTTGCTATCTCGAAGGCGTTTTCCCATGGTGATGAGTTTTCAGTTGAGGGAAAAGTTGCCAAATGCAAACAGTGTAAAGTTGCAAATGGTGCAACTTTCATTCTCGAACTTGTACGACCCAACAGACTATTCCAACATGTCTGGATGGCTACATTTACGCTAGGTATGGTTCTCTCTTGTACCAAAATACGTCGAATCACTTTGAGTTGCATCGGAGCGGCGTTTTCTCTTAAGAGTCCAGAGTGCTAATGTCAATGAAATGTGGGGGCAAAAATATTTAAGGTTGGATCAACTTGAATCAATTACATGGAAAATGAAATTCACAATGAACTTTTAATTTTTTTGCTTTTCAAAAAAGTGGCAAGCCACAATAATTTGTTATATATAAATAGGAGATATTACAAAACCTGGTTCAAATGAACATACCGACAGGAAAGAACCAGGAAGAAAACCTCCGATTGTAGCTCAATTAAGTACAAAAATATTTTTACATTTTAAACATACCCTTTATATAATGGTAAACATACCCTTTATATAATGGCAAACATTTGAACCGTATTTCAAAAAACATCATTGGATATAGACTATGCCTATACACAGTTATGACCTTTTTACATTGTTTCACATTTCAAAATTCAATTTTTACAAAATTTGCCTATTTGAGGCATTCAAGGCACAGTCTTCCACAAGAGTAGTATGTTGCCATTTTCGAGTGACAAGCACCTGTACAAACCATCAAGGTAGCAGTTAAACTACATACAATAGAAAATATGCTTAGAATAACCAATCGATATTATTGTAATTTGTCACATACCTCTCTGAAAGGATTAGAGTTGCCTATTGTTGCAACAGGTCCATGAGCAATCGTGCCAAGAATATCACAAAATTTGTCAAATGATAAATCTATATTGTAACAACAAAAAATATGCTTAGACTAACAAATCCATATTAATCTAAACATCCTGAATGATGATGAATTGGTAATGCAAACTATAAAAGATGCTTTAAATAACCAATCTATATTAAAGTAATATGTCGCATACCTCTTTGAAAGGATCAGAGTTGGCTATTGTTGCAGTAGATCCATGATCAATCGTGCCAAGAATATCACAAAATTTCTCAAATGATATATTTATATTGTCACAACAAAAAAGGCTTAAGCATTGTACTTTCCATTCTTGAATATGCTATTCAAGTGTGCCTGAAGGGTCATCTCTTTGCTTAAGAGTATCCAATATTGCTTCATGATCAACATTACTAAGTGTCCATAGTTGTTTTGTCTTTGGTTTGGCATGATGCTTCAACAACTTAACATTTGTTGCTATAACAAGGTGTGAATACATGAGAATGGTTTTGTGTTTCTCGTAGTCTTCAAATGCAGGTATGTCATTCTTTCTAATCATGTATGTTCGCAACCAAGTTCTTGCAACCACAACTGAATCTGTAGGATACACGAACCCATCATCATCTTCCATCGATTGTGTTAGCTTGTGCTTTACCTGAACACATCGAGCCAACCAATATTCTGATCTCTCTTCATTCCCCTGCGGTGCAACAACTGCAAAAACATGTCCTAGATGTAGTAGATCTGAAAGCCGGTCTTAATCAAGTGAACTTTCCATTGTATAATTTTTCATGGATATAGTTTGAGATAAAGGAGTTAGATACTGTGGAACCCATGTATCCACCCACTCACTTGACTCGCATTTATCCCACTTGCATTGAATACAACTCTGACAAAAATAAGCCAATTGTTGTGTCCAAATGGTCCATGTTCTTGCATTTGAGCTTCGAAACGAATGCATCTTTGAAGAATCTTTGATTGTATGACAATCCAATCTGCCTCCCATTGTACCCTCCTCAACCAACCAAAATAATTTGTGCACTGTTGAATCAAGTGTCCCTCCCTGTGACAATGTTGAACTACACCAATCAACAATAGAACGTGCATCACTGAATTTTTCTCTTGAAATATTCAATTGCTCCTTAACTAGAGCTCTTTTGACACATGCACCTGCTCCATCATGCTCCCCTTTCCCATGCCCAGCTTCAAAAAAACTCCAAATATTAGGTACACCCCTCTCTACATGCATTCTACTCAACCAATAAAACATACGAGCATTCTTGAATTGACCTGTATAGTTATCTGACCAAATGAGATGGTGGCCCAGTGCTATATCATGCTCCTGCAAGAACTCAAAAAAATTCTCGAAATAATGTTGGACATACTCGGATGAGTGAGATCTATCATCACTCATATAAAAATGATACTCTCTTATTATCTTTCGATCCTCCTCTGTACTATCAGGTGCATGTCTAAACGTTATGTGGACAAAAACAGCAATCTAAATGGAATTGTAATAGTGAGATTGTACCTCGTTTTGTGTATGCAATGTGTAGTTTTTAGCAAAATCAACCACTGATATAATAGTGCCAATCGAAAAAGAGTCCTTACATATCCTGAATTGTTGATCCAACCGCTGAGACCTATGACTATGGCTTGCATATTTGTAGAAAAGATTGTCCTTAAAATCTGAAATAAAATCAGCAACACTGCATTCTTTTGTAACCAACTCGCATCTAGAACCTTCACCTCCACTCTGCAAAGTATATTTGACTATCTCATATCTCTTTTTCTCAACAAGATTCTTTCCAAATTCATGTTCTGAACCCTCATGAAAACATTGAACAAACTTTGACAAGCCACCACATTGTGAGCACTTCGCATTTAAACAATCATTTCTATAGAAAAAGGAACCATCATCCCTAGAACATAAAAATAGATCTAGCAAGTCCCTTGATGATTTCGAAAGATGCATTGCACCACACTCCTACAACATTTCATTAGTATGCAAAGTAGAATGGATATAGCATAATAGTTCATGGTACATTGAAAACTCCACATGGTATTTGCAACAAGTATTACGAATCTTAAGAGGCACACAATAAAATGGCTTCAAACCTTCAAAATTTCTTTGCGAGATTTCCATATTTGGATGTGTTTGATTAAATTTGTTGAACAACATTGTTTGGCTTGATTCCAAGAAATTTTTAGGATGCGGTGCACAGTCTCGACTACCAATTCTTAACTTTAAAACATCCTTTGCATTGGGTTATACTCTAGAGTTATCATGCCAAAATTGTTGAATTGCCTGCTTTACATTATCGGTTAGCTTCTTATCAACACGTGTAAGCCTTCTGACAAAAGCCCATGCATCATTTTCAAGAGGATAATCTATTCTTTCTCTTCTTGCAAGTGCTCTATCCAAAGTTTTACGATTTAAGTCAAAATCAATACAAGTTTCTCTCATAAAGCAAGCCTTTTTCAATTGATGGCTTACTAGGGCGGTGGTAATGACTCTCTAAGCAGCTCTCTTATTTTTTCCTTGTTATTTTTTCCAATAGACTTGAGAGCATTAAAAAGATTTTTGACAATAATAGAATTTTTTTCAGTCCTCTTGTTTAGATGAATCTTCAATTTGGCTAGCAAAGGTCTCATCTTTTGCATCTTTAGCAATTGTACAAAAAATTGGCATTGCTCGGTCAATGTCTTATCGCTAAAATATTGGTTGAAAAGTATTCTAGCCCACAAATGAACAGTTCGTGTTGACCTCTTGCCTTCAAAATTGTTTATAATGTTATCATCAATTTCAACTAACCATTTAGGGGTCCTTGAAGGTCTTGAATTTGGAATACCTCTTTCTTCCACACAAGGTTCTTCATTTATCATGTAATCTGGTGAAACATAATTTACACTTGCTTCAATATTATGTTCAACATCTTCATTTCCAACATTTTCACCTTGAACATTTTCAATATCAATTTGAACAATTTCATTTCCAATTTCAATATCATGTTCAACATCTTCAATTCCAACATTTTCATTATCAATTTCAATATTTTCATTCCCAATTTCAAAATCATGTTCAACATCTTCAATTCCGACATTTTCATTATCAATTTAAAAATTTTCATTCCCAATTTCAATATCATGTTCAACATCGTCAATTCCAACATTTTCACATTGAAAATTTTCAATATCAATTTGAACATTTTCATTCCCAATTTCAATATCATGTTTTACATTTTCACCTTGAACATATTCAATTTCCTCTTCACTTGAAAGACCATAGGGCTCAGGTTCACCAATATTTAACATACCTTGTCTTTTCTTCCTATGACCTTCTCTATCTCTTTGTCTATATCCTTCAATTTGTTCTTTTGGTAGCTTTCTCTTACGTTTTTGCTTCCGACGACTGTTGCTCCCCATTATACCAAATAAAAGATGCTAAAAAACCATTATGTATGACAAATTTGAGTAAAAGAATCTCCCAAAAGTTTATCTTTGTCTCTTCCTGTCTGAAACCGCACGTTTGTCACCTGCAAAGTGTTGCAAACAGAATGCAGGGTCCGTTGGAATGCACAAAAATGACACACATGCGGTTTTTCTATGGCCCACAAATCGGATATCCGATTTGTAAAACATGTTCTACAACGGTAAGATTTCACCTCTGCACAATGAAGTTTCACAAATCGGATATCTAATTTGTACACACATAGACCAAAGGGAGAGGGAGAGTGGGAGAGGGAGAGAGAGAAAGGGAGAGGGAGAGGGAGGGAGGGAGATAGGGAGAGGAAGAGGGAGAGGAGCAGAGAGAGGGAGAGAGAGAGAGAGAGAGAGAGAGAGGTGGAGAGAGCGAGAGGGAAAGAGATAATATTTAAATATTTTATAAATTGGTAATATATATATTTAAATATTTATGGATTAAATAAAATATTGAAATAATATTAAAATATTTATAGATTAACTAAAATATTGAAATAATATTAAAATATTTATAGATTAACTAAAATATTGAAATAATATTTAAATATTATTCATTTAATAATATATTATATATTAAATACATAATTCGGTAAGAGATTACCATAAATTGTATATTAAATATATTACATTATAAAATTTATTGGATATTATATATATTAAATTATAAACTTAATTGCATTTTTAAATAATATATTAAAGATTGTATAAATTGTTTTAAAACTAATCTAAAAGATATCATATATCAAATTCAAATCCGATATCGGATATTTGATTTGAATCGAATATCCGATATTCCGACACAAAATTTAATGCCTTGGTATTAGGCTCGGTATTAGGCTCGGGATTTGGTTCGGACCTGCCAATCCTAAAAGTCAACACATAAAACGTGTTTAACAACTTACCTTGTTTTTCTAGACTTCGCCCATGTGGCTGACGACTTTTATTTTACCTAAAATTGATGAAACGAAAAGGGTTTGTAAAGGACCTTCTCAGCTTTCTACCAATATAAATTATATTTTACTTAGAATCTAATAAATAATTATTATTTATTTTTTATTAGAATTATGACTAAAGTCTTGAGTGATAGTCTGATAGAAACACATCTATAGCTTTCAAACGGTATCACATTTTTTGAATCCAAAACATGCGTCACATTCTATGCTTCGTATACTATATGATTAAAAAAAAAAAATGAATTCCATTAAGTTTTGACCAAGTTAAGGTGGTCAGACATATGAGTTTTTATATTTTTAAAAAGTTGTAATAAAAAAATCATAATTAATTATTTATTTGAAAACAAATTACAAAAAAATATGCATCACATCCGGACATGAGTCCTCTACTTATATCTAAAATTTTATAAAAAAATATTATGATTTTATTATGGTTAGGGTGGTCAGACAGACACCTACTTTTTATTTTTTCCCTAAAATTTTAGTACTACTGCATTGAAATTTCAAATTTTCACCAAATAGATTTATTTTTTTCAAAAATTAACCTAGTAGTTTAGAAACTACATTCAATTTTCCACATATTCTATTGTTACATATTTTTGAAATAATATAGATAACTTATTCAAATTTTTATGTCAAGTTGCCCAACTTTGATTTTCTGAATTTTCATTGCCACTTAAGGACCTGTTTTTTCGATGATGATCCTGCACATACCCGATACTCCCTTAGAAGATAAACTTATAGATGCTACAATAAAAGGTTGATAAGGATTGTAGAAAGCACACACGTCAAGGTTGATGAATCATTGAAGAATTCAATTGAAGTTGATGGATATGTATTAGATGAACCAGAATGCAAAAAAGAGATAGAAGAATTTGTTGAAGAATGAGAGAAGCAGATTGAAGAAGCAACTTTGGTGGTGTCCCCAAAGACACCTAAATGTATAAAAAAGAATCATTCTGAAGAATAAATCATTGGAGATAAAAGGAAAGTGGTATTGATAAGAAGAAGAGTTGTTGCTGCAGGTGAAATAAATTTGTGTTTACTTTCTACAGTTGAACCTAAGACAGTAAGTGAAGCCAATGGAAGAATTTATGCATATTGAGAAGAATCAAACCTGGGAATTGGTCCCTAGACCGGCAGATAAAAACATAATTGGATCAAAATGGGTATTCAGAAACAAGTTAAATGATAATGGAGAAGTGGTTAGAAATAAGGCAAGGCTTGTGTGTAAGGTTACTCACAAGTAGAAGGTATAGATTTTCAAGAGACTTTTTCTCCAGTGGCTAGGATGGAAGCTATTAGGATGTTTTTGGAATTTGCTACTCATAAGGACTTTAAATTTTACCAAATGGATGTAAATTTTGTTTTTTCGAATGGTGAGTTAGAAGAAGAAGTGTACATGGAACAACTGAAAGGATTTCAATTGTAAGAACAACCAGACATGGTCTATAGATTAAAGAAGGCTCTATATGGACTAAAGCAAGCTCCTAGAGCTTGGTACACAAGATTGGACATATATTTGATTCAACAAGGTTTCAGTAAAGGTATTGCAGATAGTAATTTGTATTTTCAATTTGAAAATGAAAAAATCTTGATAGTAGTTGTATATGTTGATGATATTATTTTTGGAGGAAATGAAACAATGTGCAAAATGTTTGCTAAAGAAAAGAATTTTTTTTTGAAATATCTATGTTTCTTGAGATGAATTTCTTTCTTGGGCTGCAAATCAATCAAACAGAAAAGGTATTTTTATTTTAAAATCAAAATATGTAAAGAAATGTTGAAGAAGTTTGGGATGGATGGTTTCAAACTGGTATGCACTTCTGTGGTGACTCACTGCAAATTGAGTAAGGATGATGATTCACCTAAGGCAAATCAGAGCAAATATAGATCTATGATTGGAGGACTGTTGTATTTAACTGCTACTAGACCAGATATCATGCATTCAATTTGTCTTGTGGCTAGATTTCAAGAAGATTCTAAAGAAACACATGTTGTTGCTATCAAGAGGATATTTAGATATTTGAATGACACTTTGGATTATGGCCTATGGTATCCTAGGGATACTGATTTTACACTAAGTGCTTATACAAATGTAGATTGGGCAAGTTGTGCTGATGACAAAAAAAGTACAAGTGGTGGTGCATTTTTTCTTGGTTGCAGATTGGTGTCAAGGTTAAGTAAAAAGAAAGATTCAATTTCTTTATCCACTATAGAGGCTAAGTATATTGCAGCAACATCTTGCTGCATACAAGTTTTGTGGATGAGATAGACATTGAAGGGTATCAAAGTAATGTATGATGATCTCATCTCTATCTTCCATGATAATACAAGTGTTATTGACATTTCAAAGAATCCGGTGATGCACTCAAGGACAAAGCATATATCTATTAGGTATCACTTTTTGAGAGAAAAGGTCATGGAGAATAAAGTAAAACTTGATTATGTACTTACGGAGGATCAGATTGTTGGCATATTTATTAAGGCTCTTCCTAAAGATACTAGTATCTTCGAGAGAAGTTAGGGGTCATTGCCCCTCCCTACTTGAACTAGGTGCATATGGAGATGCATAAGTCAAGTGGATCTATGCATCTATCTTCTTTTTGGACTAATGTTTGGTGGCTACCTCTTAGGGGGAGCAGGTAGTGTCGTGTGTTGTCATTGTGCAATTATTTGGGTGTACTCCTACGGGGGAGTATGTTGTACTGGTAATGTTTTTAATGTCAAAGGGGATTACAATGAAAAATATCTTTTTCCTTTGCCATTGATGTCAAAGGGGGAGAAACTATCATGTGAAAAAGTAAGGGAGAGAAAAAATTCTAGAGATTGATGGTTCAGAGCTATTGTGTTGTCTTTGATGGTTTTTCACATCATATGTTGCCATCAATGACAAAGGGGGAGATTGTTTCAAGTATGTTGGTGTTGTAATTGATGTTAATTGGTTAACTAGTTTTGTTGTCATTGATGTCATGGAAGTTGGTTATTGGTTGTAAATGTCGAGGATATTGAGAAAATTGTATTAAAGAAGGTTTGCAAGTATTTAGTGTTTCCTCCGGCTTTTGCTCCTCGATGTGGTGCTATGCTAGTGAGGATCTGAGGTGTTCATAATTGTTGGTAGTTTCTATATCTAGATTTTGGGCTTTAGGATCGTTGTATAGTGCGAGATATTTTCACCAATTGTGAGCTATACATTTTAGTGTGTTTGGCTGAAGTCCGAGTGAAATGTAGTTACTCTGAATTTTGGTTTAAGGACTTGTGATTCTCAGAGTAAGTTGATGAGTTTGTGTTCAAGTGAAATTTGTTATCCGAAAGATTTGATCGAGTTAAGGTTGTGTGCGTTTAATCGTTTTATGTGTTTTACACTAGTGTTGGCCGACCTTGTGTTAAAACACTACTTGCGAAATTTATGGAAGGTTGGTGAAGCATGTTGGGACTTATTTAGGTCCTCATTAAGTATGTGTTTGGGTCGCCCTCATTCTAATTCCACTGTAGAATGTTTTGGTGCCGACCTAATTTGAATTTGTAAATACAAATGGTGTGTGGCCGACTTTGGATGGATTTCAAAGTTGGCGGTATAAATATAAGTTGAGATGTTTGTGAAAGATGCAAGAGCAAGATTTGAAATAGTGAGTCTATAATGCAAGTTTGAGCAGATTAGTGCGAAATTCAAATGGCGAGTTTCCAGAGGCAATGAGCTGAAGGTGTACTCTATCATTCAAGCATGTTTGCAAGTCTGTGAGCGAATTGTGGTGGAAATCTCTTTTGCATTGAGATATTTTTCTCTTTGTAACAAATCTCTTCTATCTTCTTTGTAATTTTGTGGTAATAAGCCCTCCAGGTGGTTAACCCTCATTGGACAGTGAATCATGTTTTGGACAAGTCTTGATTTGGCAGTGAGTATTTTCGACAGTGAGCCTTCTAAATTCGATTTTGAAATTCTCTATATTGTGAGCTAATTCTCACTGTGGTTTTTCCCTCATTGGGGTTTCCACGTAAATCTGGTGTTATTATGTATATGGTTTTCCTTCTTTCATTTTTTTCTTTTACACTTAATGATTAATCACATTAGCAGAGTAAAGGATTTGTGAATGGTAATTGATCTAACCTCTAGTGGAAGTTTTAAAGGACAAAATTGATACAACTGATTCACCCCCCCCCCCCTCTTAGTTGTCTTGTTCAACACTTCTATCACTTAAGCCTCCTTTGATATGCAAATGGGAGCACATGAAAGCTCATAGAGAGGGATAATGACAATGTACTAGACTAATATCAACCCTAGGGTACTTATTGGGAGGGCGCGCCCTCATGATGAGGATAGGATAAAGATGAGTACACTAAGCAATGAATGTTCCTCAAGAAAATAATATAAGGGATATGACCACCACATAGATGACATGAGATTTCTCATTATTTAGATTACCTACTAGATGATATGAGACTTTGAGGACTAGTACACACACTTGAATAGATGAGAGTTAAAGAGAATCCTAGGCCAAGACAAATGATAGATTGTAGAGGGCAATAAAGGCCCCATTAGATCTTGAATGGTTGAGGTACTTGAGTAAGTTTGATTAATTCAACCTTCATAAATGTATGCATTTATGTTTGTACTACTTTTACTTATTTGCATTTGATGTGATCTTGTGTGCTTATGTACAAGGTCTATGCAAAATTAGAGGACATTCATTGCTTGTGTTGTTTTTTTGGTCAATTTGACATGAGATTGAAAGGTAATGGTCCACATGATAATACAATAGCTAGGATAGGCTTCAACATATTTCCTTGAGCAAAATAATTGTGACTATAAGGAAGTCTTGATCTATTACAACATGTTGTCATTTTATGCTTCACAAAATAAGGCATGTAAGATAAAACCTTGCTATGGAGTTGTACGGAAAACTATGTTTTTAAACTCACGGAATTCTAAAAATACCTAGAACTAACAAGGAATTTATTTGAATGTGTACAAATATAGATTAAAAGAAAACTTGTCTTGTTGTTCTCAAGGTAGGGCACAAGGCAATTCCACATTTCCACATTCGACAAAAAGATTTTGGATATATTTTCTAATACAAAAACTTAAAACTAACACTTTTTTTAACTAAACATATAAACTAAAAATCATAAGCATGACATGGTAGAATCGAATAAAACAAACATAAACTAAGATCAATCAAATATGAAGAATTGCATACAAAGTTGCAAGACTTCAATAAATAACGACCACTTCAAAGCAGACAATAATTATTAAATTGTAATCTACTCACAAAAATCAAACATTTAACAATCTCCTTAGCAACAAGTAGGCATATCATTACTTTTCGAAAAAAAATGGAGTGTCAAAAGCACTTAATCATTAGTTTTTTTTTAAAATGCATGATAAATAACAAAAAAGGTAACTAAAAATTTTATGCTACGAGCAATTTGTTTGCACACAATGGAAGCAAAATATGTAATTTGGCCCACACACAATTCTAGTATCTAAATCATTTCTAATAAGAATAAATGTATCTATAAATAGACCTAAAAACCATTAAAAAATATAACACCTATAACTAAATCTTCCAAAAGATTATCTTTAAATATCTCTTTTAAAAATAATGACAACTACAAAAAATAAAAAGCTATAAATCACAATTCTAAAAATAGGTTTACAAAACATCATCATATTCTCAAAAATTGTTATGACTAAAACAAACAAATTATAAATAGTTAACCTAACACTTGGCTCCTAAGAATGATTCTAACAAAGCTCTTTCATTGACCATGACAAATCCTCCAATGAAGCCCACAAACTTGATAACTACAATTTCTTTGTATTGGATAAAAATAATAATCATGTTACATAAAACTAAAGAATTGGAGCAGCAAAAAGAAAGCAAGACAAAACCAGCAGCTCAAAAAGAGCACTTCAACACCAATGTCAGTTGGGGAACATCAAACCCAAATAGTTGTAGACACAGAAAAGGAAAATACAACAGTTCATAAACAACAAAAGTAAGCTGAACCAAACTTCAACTACTCTCCAATAACCAGTTGCAAGTAGATTGAATTGACCAATATAAGAGCATCCTCCATACTCAACAGTTCATAGCAACTGGACAAGGCTCCAAAGTATAGAAAAGTTGTTGCATAGAATTGACAACATAAAGTGCAATGAAAGAATAAGTGGCTACAGCAACAACAACAAATAAAAGCCATAAACCCAACTGGAAGTAGTGACGGATTCCAAAAGACTAGATAGCAACCAAACTTCTCCTCCAAGACAAACTCCTCAACAACATCGTTAGCACCAATGTCAACACCATCGAAGATTAACACCACTGGAAAAATCACTGGCATCAAACTTGCGATTACCATCACCAGATATTTTGGCTTCAAAAACATCAAATTGCTTTTGTACCTCTCCTAGCACAATGGACAAGTCTGGTTTGGATTGGAGAGCAAGTTGTAAAAGAAGCAGATGGGGTGAAAGATTCGCACAAATGATCAAAGCTTCCAATTGAATGGAATAGAAAGTGTGGGAGAAGGCAACAAGACAATGAAATTTCCAAATGTTTTTCAAGATAATGTGCCTGAAGGTCTGTGAAATGATGTTGAGGTGTGTGGAAAGGCCTAGAAGAGCAATTTTCCAAGACCAAACTTGAGGAGAAAGCGTAGGGAGATTTAAAAAAAGATAATTCCATAAGCATTGAGCATGAGGACAAAACCAGAAGGCATGTTTGATGGTCTCTTTTTTAGCACAAAAAGGGCATGATGGTGTTGGTTAGAGGAAGGCAAGACGCTCAGCAATGGGGATTTTAACATGCAAAATTTTCCAGATAGTTAGTTGAGCTTGGGCTTTAGCTTTGGATTTCCAAATGAGGGCGCTTAACTTATTCCATTTGGCACGACTGAATCTACAATGCCATTTACAATTAAGACGGGCTGACAAAGGCACAATAGACAGAATTTGTCTATAGACAATTTTAAGAGGGAATGCACGAAGGTGTTTATTGCTAGGCCATTTCCAATCTGTGAGGAAGTTGCCATGACAAGGGGTGGACATCAGACAGTACAACTCAGGTGTGACAAGTCTTTGAATTTGGAGAACAGAAGGCTTGTCGGAGGGGGGCAAATTGTATTGAGCTTTGAGCAGATGCCATGTTTTCCAATTGAAAGCAATTGGATCCCAAAGGTCTGTGAAAGTTTGGATGCCTTTGTTGAAGAGATTTTTTTCTTCAAGGAGTTTTTTTAAAGCAAGAGGGACATTATGTAGCTGAACGAGACAGTTCCACCAAATAGAGGAGGAGGCAAAGCTTAGACCGTGGCTCAAAGAATGGGCATAGCAAGATAACTATTTAGAAGTAATTTTCCATGCTTTCCAAATGGAATTGAAGGGGGCTGAACCATGCGTTTTGAAGTATGGAGCAAGAATTTTATCCATCCATTTCACCATCTCCCAAGGTCAACCAACAGTAGCAATTTGATTGCGATGACGAACCAAATGTTTCCAAGGAGCATCACCATCCAAAGCTCTAACAATCCATTTAGTAGTAAGACAAATTCCTTGGGTGAAAGGATCAATGATGCCTAAACCTCCTTTATCTTTTGGTTAAATACAATGGATCCATGAAGTTGTAGGAAGACCCTTTTTGTTTCCCCACTTAGCCCAAAGGAAGCTCTTGATTAGCCACATCAATTGATTGTAGCAAGATTTGGAGGGCAACCAACAAGATGAAATGTAAACATGGCTGGCAATAAAGATTTTATTGGCCACTTGTAATCTACCTACCATGGAAAGAAATATATTGGTCCAATTCAAGAGTTTCTTTTTTATTGTAGCCAAGAACCAATTCCACATTTCATTCAATGAAACTCCAATGCCAAAAGGTATGCCAAGGTATCTGAAAATGACCCCGTGCTTGACTTCCCTCCACTCACTCGGGATCCAAGGAGGTCAGCGGTTGGGCCGTGTAATGATAAACTTCGTTTTATGCATGGCAAGTTTAGAGCCTGAAACTAAGCAAAAAAATTCTAAAATGTCAAGCATATTTGTCACTTCTTCTGCTGAGTTTTGGATGAAAAGCATATTGTCATCAACAAAATGGGAGTTGAGAGCAGTAGCATTTCCAAGGAGTGTGATGCCACAATTAGTTTATTGGTAAGGGCATCCTAAAAAAGATAGCCAAGCACATTAGCAGCAAGAACATACAAAAATGGGGCAAGGGGACACCCTTGGCGAATGGATTTCTGCAAAGGAAATGAAGGAGAAAGTGCACCATTAATAGCCACTCTAGCATTGGCATCCATGAAAAGCATTTGAATATGATCACAAATTTTAGGACCAAAACTAAGCCACTTGAGCATTTTAAGAATGAAGGGCCAACGAATATGATCATAGGCTTTATCAAAGTCAAGTTTAATAATAAGAGCATCTTGAGCTGTTTGTTGAGCCCACTTAGCCGTTTCCCAAGCAAGGACCAAGTTGTCTAATATAAATCTTCCACCCAAGAAACTAGTTTGCTCCAGTCGAACAATTTCTTGGGAGATATATTTGATCCTTCTTGCCAACGCTTTAGCAATAATCTTGTATGAAGTGTTGAGCAGCGTAATAGGTCGCCATCCATTGACAATGTCCTCATCTTTACCTTTGGGGATAAGTTTAATAAGACCTTGATTAATGGTGCTGCCCAAGGTTCCAGTCTCAACTCCTTCAAGATAAACGTTATAAAAATCTTCACAAATATGGGGCCAAAGAGCTCTATAAAATTCTATTGGCAACCCATCCATTCCAAGACTCTTCTCTAAAGCCATGCAATGAAGGGTTTCATCAAACTCTTCTAATGAAAGAAGGTGATCAAGATATTTGTATATTCAAGGTCTATTTTCTTAGGGATGTAACCAACAATACTATCTTCAAGAATGTCATAATTAGACTCATCAAAAAAAAGATTCTTGAAGTGCTCATTGAATGTTTGCATAATATCACTATGGCTGTTTTGAAGGTTCCCATATGTTGTCTTGATGGTGGAAATATGCTCACTTTTATGCTTGTATTGAAGATATTGGAAAAAAAAAATTGAACCCCAATCACCATCTTTAATCCAATGTAATTGAGCTCTAATTTGCGCTCCTTTACCTCTATAAACAACCATCTTACGAAGTTGGTTTTCAGCATTAACCACAAATTGCTGCAAAGCATTGTCATGGGGATTGTACGCTAGGCGAGTGCGACCATGCTCTAGCTTCCCTTTGAGGGATTTCTCAAGTCTGCGACGTTTAGCTGCAACTCTTCTACCATAATCACAAAGGAAGGAGACACATCTAGCTAAATTTTTTTCCCACAATTTTATCCAACTGTCTTGTTGAGATTTTGGATCAGCATTCCAAGTAGCAAGGATACATCAATACAATCTTGGTTCTTGAGATGAGTAACATTCAACTTGTAAGGAAGGTCATTGGAGATGGGGGTGGGATCAGAGAATGAAAGGGTGGTGAATATTGGAAGATGTACCTGAAAGAGTGGTAGAGAGATCAACAGAAACAAGGAGACCAACATGAAGTGGAAGGATGGGGCAGCTAGGAGAAATATAGAAATGATCCAACCGACTCAATTTTCTTAAGGGCCCTTCTCGACAGCTACTCCAAGTATAACAGTGCGACATTTGGAGGTTGAATTTTCCAAGAAGGGGATCATGCACACTTAAGGAGTTTCGGGCTAAGGACCAAGCTTCAAAATCAAGGTTAGACAAACGAGCAAGAGTCCCAGCTACGATCAAAAGGCTATTCCACCATGTTAAAATCACCCCCCAAAACCCACTCGACATTGGGAAGAGAAAAGCAAAGCCAACCCCAAAGGATGATTCTCTCTAAAGAAGAGATAGGAGCATATATGGAGCAAAAGCCCACAAGCAAGTCCTTAATAAGGGTGGTGGCCCAAACACAACAACCATTAGGATCTAAGCTAGAGGCTACAAGATGTTTAGCCAACCACGACGCTAAGCCCAACACTGCACCACCTCCACCATCGATATGGTTGGTATGCACAAAATAAGCCTCGAGCCAAATTGAGGCAAGAGTAGCATCAAGCCAAGTCTCTCCAAGTTTGACTTCTTGAAGCATAAGGACATCAATCCGATTATTTTGGACTGTTTGCTTGACCTGGTGTTTACGTGCAAGGAGGGTTAATCCACGCACATTCCAAGATTGAAATTTGCACTTCATTGAGAAGAGTCAGGGAGGGTTTCCTCATCTGATTGTAGCACATTAAACTGGTTCTCTAATTGGCTATTTGGATCATCCATCACAAGCTATTGCCAAATGAGGGTATCCATAGGATCTCGACTCAGGTATTCTAGTAGCATACTGAGCAGGATTCTTAATAGGACTTTGTTTGAGGCTATTGATTAAAGTTGAATGAAGGGGCGTGTGCAGTAGGAGTCTCCTTCATCCTCTTGGAGGCTCTAGGTTGGTAAGACAAAAGGGTATCTTTGTAGGACGGTATATTCTACTATTCCATGCATCATTTAATGAATAGATAAGACATTTAACAATGTTGCGAGCATTCTTTGGGAATATTTTTAAAATATTTTGGTACAAGAATTTAATAAAGCATAAAAGCAATAAATATCAATTATTTTTGTTGCTCTTCCATTCTCCCCTCTTTATCCCTTCAATTATCTGAAGACACATTTAATGAACATATAGGATAATTTATAGTATTATCATTATGAGAAGTACTTACAAATATTTTGATGCACTAACTTAATAAGACATAAGACCAATAAATATTTCAATTATTTTTTTTTCACTTTTCTCTATTCTATTACTTCAAGCAATATTAAATAAACATATAGGACATTTTATAGTGTTGTCATCATTCATTGTGATTATTTCCACATATTATAATGCAATAATTTATAAGGCATAAAGGCAATAAATATTTCAATACTTATTGTTGCTCTTCCTTTCTCTCCTATTTTTCCCTTCAAGGAACATATACGATATTTTATAATATTGGAATCATTATCTACGAGTTAGTCATCAATGACCAACAAAATACTGAGAAACTTGCTCCAATAACAACCTTTTATAGACTTGGACTTATCCATGTCGAGGGTGTGTTTGAGTCTTGTACTTTTTGTTATAGTATGACATTCACTTATCACTTCAATGTCTTTCTCTCTCCAAGCATGCTTTTGGGCCACTTTTGTCATCCAACCTCCTAGGGGCATGCTTGAACACTTGGGAGCACTTAATATGATGCACTTTTGGCATGACACTAGAGCATATGTTACACAACAAGCTGCTAATGGGGCTACACAGCCATCAAGGACACAAGATGCATCTGTGGTTCTTGTACCACTTTGGTGATAGAAATCTCATCATCCTCTAAACCATAGTAGCTCTAGGGTCCTTGCCTTTGAGAGAGACACAGGGGCTACTAGGATGTTAGAGTGGGCTAGCTTTGAAAAGCATGGAGAGTTTTCTGTGCTCTAATCCCAAGCATGCACTCTATATAATGTCCCAGAGATGAATGAATTCACATATACATACATATGTATACACACACATGTATGTATGTGTCTGCACATATCTGATCCAAATGCAATATTTAACATTTTGTTTTGACCAGCCATAATAAATGTGACTTTAGTTTTGCAGAGTTTTACGACACTGTTGAGCCAAGTTTGTATAATTAAGTCAATTATGACAAGTTTATGTGGGTGGGTCCAAAAATGGTAACTTTATCTCCACACTATCACCTCTCTTAAAAATTTGAAGAACCCTATTGTATCTTTTAATAATTATCAATCCAGTGCTACAAACTTTATTTAGCGAGATACAGATGAAAATTTCCTGAAACATTCATTTTATCACATTCTTATAGATAATTTAGTGCATTATCAAACACCAAGAATTTAAAAAGGTGGGTACAAAAACACCCAAGTGATAATGCTACATAAAATTTGCTATAAATTAGATAACAACCAATGTTAAAAAAATTAAATTTCATCATTATGTGATGCATCCAAGGAGCTGTGTACAAAATAGATTAAATATATGGTATAAAAGCATTATATGCACAGGATTATTTCTTATCTATATTAAAGCCAAGGTTGCCATCCAACCCAAATCCTACCAAGAAGATTAAGATCTGTAGCTTGATCAATCAGACAGTCTACTTGTTCCTGTATAGATTCACACACAATTCTTTGGATTCGAGCCCGGACATTATGTTCAGGATTGCCACGGACAATTTTCTCCAGATCAGATAGGTAGGGCTTGTTGAAATGGACTGAGGAATGGAGCTCAGAAATGGTGATATCTGCTGGGTTCCAAAAATTAAGTTTACGATGAGCATTTTCAATCTTTAGTGCGACATGTTGTTGCTCATGTGAACTTACTTGACGAGGTTGGCTTTCAGAACCACCTTCTGAAAATTCTGGCTGCTGCAAGGCTGCAGTTTTCATGGCCTCATTTTTCCAGTCGACCAATGGCTCATTCACAAAAACATCCAGTATAGCAGAAATGATTTCACGATTTGCATGCAGTGCCAATAGTGTACGGACCATGTCATTCCTAAGTAGTCCTATAGAATCTAAGGGCAAAAGTATATTTATGAACTGAGAAGTAAGCCTGAATGGTATTAGTTCAGGAACTGGTAGAAGAATAACACCTGTACCAAAGCTGTACCCAAAATCAATAGGAACAAGCATTCCATTTTTTGTGTCCATTAGAAAATTGGACAGGTGTCTATCTCCAACCCCAGCAATGTAACCACAGATACTCAAGACAGATAAGCTTCGGACAAACTGAGATCGTAGAGCAAGAAAAGATTCAGCACTTGTTGCCAACCTTGAAATGCCAATTTTGAGGGCATCCCATGGTAACTGAGACATCAAAGCATTCATTTTCTGTATGACTTCATCTGCTCCAACATTTCTGTACATATTTCTGTAGTTTTCAGATACATTTTTTGAAGCTCCCTTTTTTCCAATCCACTCATGGTACTGGCTGCGCACATGAGACAGAAGATCCACTGGAGTATTCCTTCCCTGTCTTGAAGCCTGTTGCCCAGTATTTGGCAGTCTATGCACTAACCCATCCTTAATGACATCTTCCAGAACAGTAGTCCCCTCAACAAATTGCATAATGCCACACTGTTTTGAAATAGGAATGACAGCATATGTTCGTAAAGACAGCTTCCTCCTAGCACAAGAAGAGTCCCTGAACAAGACTGTATTCATGACATCAAACAGTTGCTCAATCCTCTGGTCAAGTCTTAAATCCTCTCCTCCCTTCACTACAAACTTGTAGTCCTGTTCATCTGACCCTCGCATTTTCAAAATCTTAGGTCGCTGTTTGGAGGTTAAAGACTGCAATGTCTGATCAAAGCTCATTAATTTTGCATGAGAAATAGGTTCTGGCTTCTTAAAACTGCTGTAACTTCCAGGGATTTCTATAACTGTTTTTCCATGTTCTTCCTTATCATACACCAATGAATAAGATCCATCAAAATCTGCCATCCATTTTGAAAGAGAGCTTAAGCTGATCTTTCCAACCTGCAAGTTCTTTTGACTGTTTGTCAGATTTATCATGACATCATTTAAAGCCTCAGTTAAATGCCCTTCATCCATGGATTTAAGTTTACTTCCATTCTCACCTAATGCCTTCAAAATTCTTTTTGAATAATCACGGGCAAACTTAAGATTATACTCCCCTGACTTTCTATTCTCATCCATCATACCTCTAACATCCAAACAATCTTCAAAAATGTCATGAAATGCTCTCTGAGCCCCCTTTTTATCTCCTACACTTAAAAGGCTTTTCAAAAGTGTAAGGGCATTCCATAAACGCTGCTCTGGGAATGTGAGGTCCTCAAGAGCACGAGCGAATCCCTTCATAATTGGATTACTCAAAAGAATTTCCAGTCTTTTTGTTCTTTCTTGCCCCACAGTTCCAAAATCTGATCTGCTGACATTGAAAGGAAAATATAAAGCTTGTGGATAATATTGAGCAATCTCTTCCAGCAAGGCCACAAGAATTACTCCTTCATCTCTGTCAACAACAGCAAGCATCTGAGGTATCCAAGCTATAAATAACCAGCATGGTGTGCCCTTCATTTGTGCTCTGAATTCTGAATGAGTTTCTTTGTAACGACCTAGCATTGTTAACACTCTTGCAATGCCATGCTGAACTTGCATTGAATTATCCAACCGCACAGCCTTCATTATGTATTTTACTATAAAGGAGGGATATACAGATGAATTTGGTAGTCCAGTCGAAGGATTCCCCTCTTTAATTCGAGTTTGGACTTGGCTTCCCCACTGACCATATTTTGTAGAAGCAAGAAGCTCATCACAGAAGAATGCAAACTTAAGGAAAACTTTAGCAAGCCTTTTAGGTGAAAATATGTTGCCTTTTTCAAGATGTCCAATAGTTGCAACTTCCTCAAGCAAGCCTGAATATGCCATGTATGCAGAACTTAGTAACGAAATGCAGTTTTCAACAGCCCTTGAGCTACTATGATCTACTGCCAAAACCTTTAATGAAACTCGTGCTAGTTGTAATGTTACATCTCCTTTGAGCAACTTCAGACCAGTTTGCCAATGTGTTTGAGTTTGATATTTTTGTTTTTCAGCAGTAGTAGTCACATACTCACGAACCTGTAATAAGCATTCACAGAAGCATGATTTTTTTATGGTATGATGGAGAACATATAAATAAGAAATATGTATGAAAGCCTCTTTAGTATAATTTATTTTTTCAAGCTGGAAACTAGCGGCAGGAAATATAGAGAGAAGCAGAGGGAACACTAATATACTTTATAGTTGCTATAATTAAACATGAAAGCCATTTCAGAAAATGCAGCTAATAGCACATTGCTCATAAATGTCAAGGAAAACATGTGTTAGAAACTCTTAAAAATGGAAAGCTTCTTTTTCAAAATGGGCACAAGGCCAAAACAACTGTAGAAAAACAACAGAAGCAACTAGAATACTCTACATTAGCAAAGGATTTTAAATGGCACATTGCAGAAAATGCATTTACTAGAGCACTGCTCTATGTCAGAGAACTGGCAGGCCAGCAAACATAAATTGCTAGACTATTTTCAATTATATTAATTGTTCACTTTCATGAGTCCCATGTGGCATAACCACATATATGCAATAGATATTAAATTTGTACCTCAGCCTAAGATGTTAGATTTGAAATACTATGTTACAAAGCCATGAAGGCAAGCAAAGAGGGGAAAGGCCTATGTGAAAAATAATAATAAAGACTTATTTTTTGTTATAATTTGAGGAGACTCTTAGCATAAGAAAACTAGAGAAAAAAAGTGTGCATGCTTTGGCAGCTTGTTCCTATTTCCAAGACTGGAAAAAGAAATTGTTACTACAACAGAAAATTTTGTATTTAGCAAGGTTACCCCAAGTTTCCGGGACGGGGACAGCAGGGGATGGCGGGACGAGTCCCCAAGTTTCCGATTTTTGAGGCCAAAATTAGGGACGGCAGGGGACGGCTATATAAAAATATAGGGAAATTTTAAATATTCATATGATAACATGGATAAGGCATGCATAATACACATTATAGAACACTAACATATAACATTTGTGTCCAACATTATGCCAATACTTAATACGCATTCAAAATTAACATACACGAATCATGAAACAACCTCCAAGTTATAATTTATAAACTTATATCAAAATGCCCAAAGGCTACATTGCTGCCATATAGTTTTCAAGTTTGCTATGAAAATCAAAATATGATGTCAGTAATGAATACAGAATAAACAAAGTCAAAGAGCACTGCTGCCCCTAATCATCCCTCGTAACCGCATCAAAATCAGAATCATCCTCTGAGTCACTGCCACTGTGATGCTCCTCCTCAACCAACGGAATCCCAACCAAACCCTCAGCTGTCTCCTCCTCATCTACCTGGGCCACGTCCTCGGGATGAATATCCCACTGTAGAGCTGGAATCTGTCGATACTCTGGAGTCTGCCGATCTTGAAGCCGAAGAGCGCTATGAACGGCCACTAGCTTCTCCGCTCGTTTAGAGGTAAGTCTATTCCTCTTGAGGGAGTCGATAAAGCTATACGTGGACCAATTCCTCTCTGCAGCAGAGGAACTAGCAACCTGTGCAAGAAGGCGAGTAGCAAGTGTCTTCAACTGTGGTGTATCCCTCCCATGATAGGTCCACCATCCAATAGGGTTCGATTGAGCTAATATAGCTCTATCCAACCTCGCCTGTGGTTTACTCAAGTTTGGGCCTGTAAGATTTGCAAAGTCTAGGAATTGTGACCAAACTAGTGAACCCTGCTCTGCTAGATAAATCTTTTCAATGGCTCGTGTGAACCCATCTAAAACCTCACTATCATCACATGGAGGCACCCTACCAGGCCTTGGTGCATACCATTTTGGATTTAGAGCAAAGGCAGCCATGTGAAGCGGGGTGTTCATTATATTCCACCTTCGCGTCACAATGGGCCCAATGTGTTGCTCATATAAATCCAAAGTGGGGTCCTTTGCTGAAATAACTTGCTTGATCTTCCCAAGCATACTATCAAATGTCTCATAAATCTCTCCAAGACTAGGAGAGTCTGTATCAGCATATTTGATGACATCTACAATAGGGGAGATGAAGGAGCAAATATATCTGCAAAATGCAAACAAAAAGTTCAAAATAATTAGTTGACAAGTTAATTGACATGTTAAAAACTTCAAAAGTTGGAACATTGGACAATAAAATTAAAATATTAAAATCAGAAATTTAATATGAAAATCAGCCATCTAATGTCTTACCTCACATTGGCCCACCAATTGTCATCGAGGATCTTTTGTTTGGCATTCTTTCCTTTAGTAGAACTTGCATGAGGCCATCTAGCCCACTCTGCATTGACCATCATTGCTTGTAGAGGCTCATACACCTCTACCATCCTCTCTAACAAGATGAAGTATGTGGCATATCTACATTCAATGTTCATTCATTGATTCAATGATTCATTAAAAAATAAAATTTTAAAACAAAATCAGATTATGAATACAAATTGAAAGTGAAACAAAATTAAGTGAGTGGCATACCTTGTCTCAACAGGTTTGAGAAATTCCTTCTTTGAAAATGTTCTGAAGAGAGCAAGTGAGGTGTGGTGATTGCAAATAAACATTTCAATATCTCTAGCTTCTGCCACTATTTTCTTCACCCAATCCAGCTTCCCTATGTCTTTCAATGCATGAAAACAACATGGGTTCCAAAATATGTGCCTGTACTTACCCTCCACCATCAACCCAGCTGATTTGCACACACGTGCAGAATCGGTGATCACTTGCACCACATTTGCAGCCCCAACCTCCTCTATAGCATCTCTCAAAATGGAAAACTGGAATTCTGCATCCTTACGTTTCCCCGAACAATCTACGGCTCTAAGAAAATAAGAACCAGCAAGGCATGTGATTATGACATTGATGAGTGGCCGACGTCTACAATCAGTCCACCCATCCATCACTATAGAGCACCCCGTCCTCATCCACGTTTGCCTCATCTCCTCCATTAACACATTAACTTCGGAATACTCTTTGTCTAGGAGGGTGGTGCGTAGCTTATGATCTCCAGGGGGTATGAATGAAGGACCAACTGTGGCTATTTCTCTCACCATTTGTTTAAAATAAGAGGAACAGGCCACATGAAATGGAATGGCATGTGCAAAAAAGAATTTGGCAATGGCGGATTCAGTACTCTCGTGCTTGGTTATTGAACAGGAACTCAACTGAGGTTGCCTTTTCACTACCACTGCCGCTCACCTTCCTCTTTGCTCTTAAGAGAACTCCACTACTACCAACCGTGGAAGGACTAGGAGTAGGCATGGATGATTGTGCACTTGGGAAAGAAGGAGACCCACCTTGAACCCCACCATCACACTCTATTTGAATTTTTTGGCATTCTAAAAATAGGTCATCTGTCAATGAAGGACACACTCTAACGCCATGGCCCACCTCACCCAAAAAATGAGACCTAACTCGTGTAGCTGCCCCTAAAGTTTTTTTCACAAACATGGCAAAATCAAACCCTACCCCCCCCTGAATTTTTTTGCTTTTCACCCACGAGTGTAACATATCGAAGGAATGGTTTTTTTGGGTTTAATGGGTGTCTTGCATAGTCTTCCATAGTTTTGGTATTGGTTGATGAAGGATGGCATTGGATTGGGGTTCTTTCACTTCTTTGCTCTCTAGTTCTACTACCACCCCCACCACTTTGCCTTCTAATTTGCATTTCAACTTCACTATCACTTCCATTCTCATTGCTGCTCATGTTTTTTGTCTTTAGAATGCAAGTTTAAACTGAAAATGCAAAAAAATAAAAAAAATCAGACAATGTATGCTTCACATTTTGCAAAAAAATGAAAAAAATAAAATAGGGAGAGAAAATGCATACCTCTTTAGTGGATTTGCACTCCCTTCAACACTATTTCAACCTCCTCTCCTCCTTCAAGCTGTTGCTCCTTCTCCTTCAATGGCTGCAACTTCTTTTGCTCTCAAACCCTTGGCTGCTCAAACAAACAAAATGCACATAACGAGGTTAGAGAGGCCCTTTTCCTTTAATAAGAGACTCAAAATCCATGGGGCCCACACATGCCACGTAGGCTTGGCCAAATTTTTTTAAAATTATGATTTTTTTTAAGTTAGAAGTGTCTAAAGCGCGAGGGATGGCTGGCCGTCCCCTGGACAGTCGAGGGACGGCTCAGCCGTCCCCGAGGACGGTCAGCCGTCCCTCTTTCAGTCAACGCCGTCCCCCCATCCCCGACACGTTTCCTGAGTTTTCTGGGAAAAGAGGGACGGTCCCCTGCCGTCCCCCTGTACTCGAGACGCCTCGGGAACGGGTACAGGGCATTTTGGGGAGGGGGGGGACGCGTCCCCGGGTTTCCCTGGTATTTAGCTGATGAGAGAGGATTAATGTCTCTGCCAAGAAGGAAGCCCACACAAAATAAAATCTAGGTGGTGCATGTTGTGAGTAATAGTACAAAAAAATTAATTCTTACTATTGAATTCCTATTGTGTATAAGTACAACTAGAAAGGAAGAAAACGGAAAGTAAATCTTGTCTTGACAAGCTTGCTAGAATGCTACAACATATCTGAATTTAGGTTGATAATGAGTTTGAAAATTCCAACTTTGTCAAATGGTTCTTCGAATCAGTGTTACTCTTGGAAATAAGACTAGTTGCATGTACTCCATTGAATTTCTCCTAAGTTGCCGGTTCAGGTACGGATTCAGATGCGGGTTCGGGTATGCCGGTATGGCAATTTTTTTTCTTAGGGTACGGGTACAGGTACGGGAATATATATATATATATATAATTTATAAATTATTAAATTATAAACATAATGCCGTAGACTCATAAGCATGCTCAAAATTATAATCATATAATCATAATGCCATAATGCCATAGAATATTGAAACAATGAAATACGCCATACAGTAATACCTCATTTGGTCAGCCAAGTCAATATAAGGCAATTTGGGCACTTCATAGGGTTTTATTTTATGTTTTTAAGTTGATTTTTTGCCTTTTTCTGGGCTGGATGACGTGGGTCCTCCTGGGTCCTTTTGGGTTCTCCACGGGTTCTCCATTTGCTAACCGGATTCCCTATGGGCCTTCACAGAAAGACCCATAGACAACCCAGGTAGCAAATGGAGAACCTAGGCGAACCCACACAAGAACCGAACCCGAACCAGAACCCACACATATTTTGGCCGGTTCAAGGGGCTAAAATGAAGAACCCAGTAACAGAGAATTTCTCCATGGTACTGCATCATGATAACTATGAACTTGTTTGGTTAGAATCTCTACTTATGTGTCCTGGAAAGGATACCCATGCTGTTACAACACATATCATACATGTGCTTGCAATACCAATGCTAAAGAGGTGCCATGCCATCGGTGTATTTACAAAAGATGACAATTAAGTATCATTAAGTTGTAATGCTGATGAATTTGGTACACCTCAGATATATTATCAAAGTGGTATATAGTTATACGCAGATTTTACTGTAGAAATCCTGAAAGTGATTTCAATACTTTATCTCATGACATAATAAGAAGATATGTGCATTTGTAAGAGTTTAAAGAGGATTGCTGCATTTCTGCAAAGGTGGTTTATCTTTTGGGAATGCCAACACATCACAAAGCAGAAAACATAGAACATATATACCTGTCAAAACTGACTTCAGAAACTATGGTTGGAAAATATCAGTGAATTATGACATCACATGCAAAAAATAAACTCACAATCAATGCCTTCAACCTTAACAATAATCAAACTTATGGCCATCCTTGATTGAAACCAAGGGTGGGGTTATAACTAGTGTCATCCCGTAGAAATGAAATTAAGAGTTTATACAAAGTTTCAGAATATTTTACAAGTTTTTCCTTTTCTTTGTCTTATTGATTGGACTAGCAACAACATACAAAAACATAGAGCAATGAAAGTTTTCCAAACGCATAAGTGGACCCACCACTTGTCTTCTTTGGAGATGGATGCTTCCAGGTCCACTACCAACAATTGTTCTTTTTTCTTATTTTTGAGATAGCCAGACAGTTACTTGACTGCATGTGTTGCCACTCTATAAATCTCACCAAATTAACTATTCAAACAATTAGCACATGTATGTCCCTCCATTCAACAAGTCATCCACCAAACTTTCTTATTTTCTTTCTTTGTTACATCCTTGAACAGATCATGTCCAATCTAGGGTGCTTATACTGTGGGGTACACAGTTACCAGAAGATTTGTACCTTGACACTTGGTACTTGTTTCCCATACCAAAACTATATCCCTGTCTTGGACACCCATATGGAGACATCTCCAGACATTAGGAGACTTCATATCAAGTTTCCTTCCATCCTATACATATTGTAGAAGCATCCTTGAAATTTGGGAAACTTCCTATAGAGATTTCTCAGATACATCACATAAATTGCATTGGGCTTTCCTTAAGTGCTGATATGTGGTTGAAAAGAGCCAAAAGACCTAAATAATTACTCTAATAGACTCGTGATTTGTATTTCTGAATTAAAATTTAATTTTTTTTTAGCAATTTAATAGTACAAAGAGAAACAATAATATGGTTTAAGATGTGTAATGCGTTGAAGCTTTATCAATTGATTGAAAATAGTCATCTCCATGGACTGCCATAACATGTTTTTAAACTATGGTCTCCAACATTTTTTGAAAATGGCATACTAATACCCTTCCCCATTTCCAATACCAATACCAGTCCCTGTCTCCTGGTAACTATAGTCTGTAAGTATCCTCCTCATCTTCAAAGTCACCTGCTGACATTGTTATTGCATTTCTTTATTTTTGCTTTCCATGTTCATGGCTCTGTAATAACCCCATTCGATTGCTAAACAGATCACACAAAGCAGATGTCTTCGTCGAAAGGCATTCCATGGATGTGAGGAACATTAATAGTTAAGGTTATCACTGTTTAAGAGAAAGGCAATCAGTTCGATCAAAGAATTAGTTAGTTAGTTAATAGTATAGTTAATGAAGAATAAGTCCAATTACGGATATGATTATTTAAGCTGTTTGAAAGAGACATGTTGAAGAGATATAACTCCTCACATCATGCCCACTCAAAAGCTATTTGAGGAGATTCGTGGTTCATCTAAGAGACACTGAAGAATTGTGAATTTATATCTTTAAATTCAGATCGGAAGTGCTCTTAAGAGCCTACGACCAGTCAAGTAAGGTTGGCATATAGTTCACCTATTACAAGGCTAATGGACGCATAAGCACAAAGTCAATATTCAGACACAGCGCCAAGGAAAGACCGCAGGAGCAAGGATCTAATCAGAAACAGTGATCAGATAGAGGCATAGCCTCTTACACATACAAACACATGATCTTAAAGTCATAATACAGAAACAGCGATTACATCTTCTTGTCAATCTTCCATTCTTGAACTAATAATCAAATTAAACTTCATTATTTCAAACAGAATTTTAGAATTCATATCAGAGGTATGGCATCATTATTACTGACATAATACCATCTTCTATTAATATATAAGTGTTCAATAATCAGGACTATTGTCAATCAGTCAAGTTAGAGTTGTTCTTTAAGTAAATTGAAAGTGCATAGAAGAGATCTATAACCATTTATACCTTCCCTTAAAAGCTATTGGTTCTTTGGCATATTTGATATCTTAATCTATAAGATTGAAGGCAAAATTTAAAATGACTCTACAAGGGGCATTACAAGCTAAGTCACATGAATATCTATGCATGGTTGTCAGCATAATTCTGATTTAGCTTTGAACCTTAATTTGAGATCCCAGCCAAATCACCTCTTTCGAGACTATATACCAAATCTTTAATATCAAATCTTTCATTCATCTAACATGCGTGCAAATCAAATTTAATTATAAATTTATTCTATGTTGAAGGAGATATGCAACCATGCAACCACTTGATAACAAGAAGGATTCAAAGCAAACTTGCAATATGAACTTTTATTATCCAAGTAGCTCTAAGCAACAATTTCATAAAACTCTCTCACACTATGAAATGAGAGAATAGGAGTTTATATAGAGTTTTGAAAAACAAATGAAAGGCCGAGATCAATCTAAGATTAACGGCTGCGATTCAAGACACAGCCCTAATTAGGGTTTCCCAAAATAACATCAATAGAAAGTGCATGGAGGACAAGTGGCACGAGGAGCTATCTTCTAGGAGGCACATCCTTATCCTCTTGAGTGGCAATGTGTTCAATGACTTTGGACACAATCGGGCTGACCTCCTCCATCATGACATGTGGCAACATATTCACCTTGAATTCCAATCCGTCCAAGTCATTTGTACACACAACAAAAGCAATCTCCCATTCTAATTCCTGTCTTTGGAAGGCATCTTAGATGGACAAGAAATTCGATGCCTTAGTCAAATTTTGCTTCAGGACTGGCCCAATGATGGTGAAGAAAATCTCGAGTTCTGAGCTTTAGAATTTCTAGCTGTATATCATTTTCTCGGATGATCTCCTTCTCAAGTATATCCTTAGCTACAAGGAAAATCTTATTTTGAATTTCTCTCATATGTTCCTCAACTCTGACACCATCAGCCTTTACTTTCTCTAAGACCTCACTTCGTGCAACCAATGCCCAGTACCAAGTGTTGAAATCATATGCAGCCCCTGCTGTAATTACTTTTCCATCAATCAATTCTTGCTTTGGAATTCCTTTCAACACAAGGAACAGGATAATTCTGTCATGAACATCCTGAAGGTTATCCCATGCTTCCGCCATGATTGCAATTCTGGAAAGCAAAGAAGAAGTTTATCCATAGGCCAATATTAATCTTTCCACAAATGTGTCTGCTTCTTCACTTTTGCTCGCCATCCACTCCTTGGTCTCTCTGGCTGTTACCATTTCTTCTTCAAAATCTTTGATTGCTTCCTACAAAGAATTCAAAAGTGGAGGAGCCACTGAATCGCCCTAATCAAGAGGTTTGGTCAAGTGTTGAATATACTCCTTTAGGCGCTCAATTTCCTTTTTGTAACCTCCTTTTCCAACCTTGCCTTCATGGAAGCGACAAAATTATCTATGTCCTCAACCTCTTGAGCCTTTGTAGTCGGTCCCAAGTCGATAGTAGTGATTGCATACTCCCGAGGATTAATATCCTCTTTTGCCTTGTCCACTGTTGGTACGACAATTTGCACTGAACGACGACTAGCTTCATCTCTCTAGATTGTGGAAAACTTCTTGGCTGGCTTGTTTGCAGTAACATTCTCTAATCTGGCCAAGAAATTGACCATATCATCTTCTTCTTGAATCTCCACTGGTGCTTTCATGTTCAACCTTTCTTTCAACCAATCAAGAATTGTAGGTTGCTCAATGCCTTGCTCTTCCTAATTACTTTCTTCACATGGAATATCCTGAACTCCTCTAAGAGCGGCAATCATTCCTTCTTGAAATTTCTCATCCAAAATATCCATCTCATTTTTTGATTCAAGTATTTTCGTGCCTATAAGAGATGGGGGCTCATCATTGTCCTACTGGATTGATTCAATATTCTCCTCATGGATTGGAGAAGGAATCCTTATTTCGGCCAATGACTCACCCTCAATAGTTAACACCTCATTCACATTCTTGGACGTGGCAAAATGGGATGGCTCTGATCTTTGCTTGTTCTGATCAAGTTCCTCGTTTACAATTTTCTTCCCCTTTGACCTTGTAGAGTCACCAGCTGCTTCCTTCCTTTTTCTAGAATTAGTGCTTTCAATTAGTCCGACACTTTAAGATGCTACTGCGTCGAAGAATATGATTCTATTTTGCCCATCAAGTTGTAAGTGAGGGTCAAATTTCTTAGCCTTAGCCCCTGGACTTGTTGATCAACCCACCACTGTGAGTACTTAACAACTGGCTTCATCAAGGTGAATAGATATGTGAGCTTTGGTTCTAACCATTTCACAAGAGGAAGAGGCCAATTCTCATCAAAGTGCGGCTAAATATATTCTCCATCATCTTCCAACTGTTCAGGACATAGAAAAGCTCAATACTCATATCAAACTCATCCGCAACATTTGCCCAAATATCTTCCAGGTCTACCTTGTGTTTGTACTTCTCGCCATTTACTGTCCCAATATGGTTGTGAGGATCAAAATCAGCCCTCAACTAGTAGAATGTGAATGGATACCACAACATTTCCAACCTGGCACTCTAAGCTACCTATGTTGTTGGGCAAGATTCCATCATATTTCCGATAAAAAATGGAAAACAAATGGCCGCTTTCTGCTTTGTTCTCTAGAAGCCCTGATATGTTTCCAATTGTCTAAGGACTTTGAGCAAGACCATTCTGTTGGTAGGGTAAATCGGAAGTTGGTAAGGACATCTGGTAAATCCTTGAATTCTTATATATGTGAATCTTGGATACTGGATAAACCAGGACCCATACTTTCTTATCAAGCTCTTGGCCTCCTGAGTGAGCCTCTAATGAGTTCCTCCCTGTAATGTCTCGGTGATGTACAATAAAAAGGCATCATTTACCCTTCTAAAGTGGGTCTTCTCGCTAAAGCTGCAACTGTGGATAATAGTCCTAAGACTTAAACTCATTTTCACCATTACCTACCACGCCTTTGCAAATCAATCCTGTGTATCTATAATTTATAGCCAGCAAGTAGACAATGTGGGAGCTCATGTAAAAGGAATTCGTCCTTTCCAAAAGAAATCAGCTGTTCATTGAGGTTATCGCTGATTATCCGAGACCAATTGAACATTTTAACACCTGAGGTGATCTCATCAATAAATTAGTACATTCAAGTTTCAAAAGGTGTACCCTGAGGAATGCCCATTACTCTGTTTAACAACAAAATGATGTCACCATATTCCTCTTTGAAGTCAATACAAAGCAACTTCTTTGTCACTCTCTTGAGGGAAGGCCTTGGCTTTTCTAACCATGACTTATTGACATTTGTTGCGCAGAGCTCAAACTGGTCCTGATAAATTTTAATAGTGTCTTCTTTAGTTTTATAGGAAGAGCGGTTGTAATTTGGTATCCCAAATGCCTTTTGAATGGCTAACTCTCCAAGGTGACCCAATACTCTCGCATCTGGCACAATAATCTGTCTTTCTTGTTCATTGTAACGTATGGCACACTCGATCATCAACTCAGCGCACTCCATAGCCAGTGGAAATCTAGCCGCTTGGACAATGCCATTTCTTATCATTCGGCGAGCTATAGGTGTTGGCAAGAGTCCATCTTGCCCATACATTCTCCTTTTGAAATCCACCTGCCCGAGGTTGGTGTCCGTGACATTTTTCCATTTGGAATTGATCTTCGACTCCGACTACAATCCTTTATTAGCGAACTTCATCTGAGCTTTTCTTGAAGGTCCTCCTTTGGTGGTCATCAACCTACAACAAACATGAAGAAAATTGACATTACTTTAAAGATTCTAATTCTGATTTTTTTGGACCTTTTGCTCGAAAATTTCACTTTCAGTCTATCAAAAAGCTAAATTCTGTGAAAAATCGGACTGAAAATGGAAGAATTTGGCTTAAGCCCTTAGCAAATTTTGCCAAAATAAGTGAATAAGATAGAAGAAGGATGAAAGAATTCAATCAAACTCAGATTTTTAACCTTTGAAACTATATTTTTGACTGTAAATCTTCTTTTACTTCTGAAAATTTTGTCTTTAACTCAGAAAAAGCACTTTACTTTCTGGAAATTACGTCCTTCAATCCAGAAATTTAACTTTATTCTTCAAAAATTTATCTTTAGCAACCTTGAGAGAGGCAAAACCTTTTCACCATCGAACTTTGGAGAGAATGGATTGAAAGTGACAAGTTAAACTTAATATAGAGCTGAAGAGTTCGATGATTTTAGCAACTTCATGTTTTTTCTTAGATTCATTGACCCTGGACTTGTTTTATTTCCTCCAAAATGGCAACTTAATCTTTATCGAAAACTTTCAAGAGAAAGTTTCTAATTTTCACCATGGCGGCACCCTTAGCCAAGATATCCTTTCCTCGAACAAGTTGGCACAAAATCTTCTAGATTTTTCTTGAGTTTGAAAATTTTCCAAGTGTTTTGAAAACTTCATCTTAGTGTTGGAAAAAATATATAAAAAAAATTCTAACTGTTGAGTTTTATTTTTCCAACCTTTTCAAACTTGATCATTTTTTACTTATGGCAATTTTTATTTTATCCATGGCAAACTTATTATCCTTCATGTCATTTTCTCTCTCTCCTTTAGTTGGGCGGACTTTGTTGTTGTTTCGACATTATGCTAGGGCGTACTTTGCCTTGTATATGGACATCTTCTTTGGGCGAACTTTGTGCTTGTCCAAACAAGTGTGCGTGGACTTCAAGCTTGGTCGGACAAGTGTGGGCGGACTTCAACTTTGTCTAGCCCACTTCACTTTCCACTTGGCGGACTTTGTGTTCTACTTGCCATTTCCATTCTTGGAAGGCAGACTTAGAGTGCTCTTGGACATCTTTATTCTCCTAGGACGGACTTTGCCTTCTTCATGCCATGCCAACCTTGGGCGGACTCGGAGCTTTGCTTGCCATGCTTGGGCAGACTTGGCACATCCTTCGCCATCTCCACATTTCCTCTTGGGCGAACTTGACCTTTGTCCGTTGTAATGTCCCCTTCCCAGCTGTGATCGTTTTAGTTGACCGTTGGCCTATTCCGGAGACCCGTAGGCTACGCGGATGGTGAAATTAGGGTTTCCTAGTTTTGAGGAGGTTGTTGCTTGAGGTTCGGGGTTCTGTTTGCGGATTCTTTCTGGGTTTTCAGAGAGCTTCGCAGTGATGTGTTCAGTTTGGCATTCCGAGCAACTTCGTGAATTTACTATTTTTAGTAAATTCTATTTTTGGCAGTGGACAGTTTGGGTTCAGTTCAGTTGGTCCTCTTCTTTAGTTGGTTCAGCTGGCACTTCAATTCTTGGCCTTGGGCGCATATTTCTTGGAGAGATAAGTATATTCATTATAATATTATATTTTAATATTATACCCCTTGCCTAGCAGTACAACTTTAAGTTGTTTTAAAGGGGGAACTTTGAGGGTCTAGGCGTCATGGAGAGATAAGTTATATCTTTAAATGTCAAATATTGAGATGAAGAAAGGGACGCCTATTGAGAGAATTGATTTTATTTTAAAAAGAAAATACAAAGTGAAATATTTCATGGGTGAAAAAGGACGCCATTCTTTGGAGGGAAAAGGTGAATTTGAAATTAGGGTTTGGGCGCCTTCTGGAAGCTTCTAGATGTTTCTCTCTTGTCTATTTAATCAGGCTTCAGCTCTTCATTTGGTATCTTTTGTCTACTACACCGTTATGCTGCTGAATTGTCTTCAGGCACTCGCTTCGAGGAAAGCATCCCTCCTAGCATGGGCTCATCTTCTTGCTTGAAAGATAGCAACTAGTTGAGAGGTTAGCTTGTAATAGGTTTGAATTGCATTTCCAATTGAGTCATTGCATTTTGGGAGTTCTCGTTTACATTTTCTGTCATATTTTGATGTTGCTGAATGTCATTGAGGAATGTAAGATTTGCTCACAGCTCATGAAATAAAAATGCTATCATTCTGGGTATTGAATCTATCAATCTGTTTATGTGGGGCGACCATTCTTGCCAATTTCCAGATTTTATTTGGGTCTCTTTGATTTTATAGAGGAAATTCGCCCTTGCAGCTGGGCCGTACCATCTTGAAGTGCATCGAAGTTTGTGCAAAAATAAATAAGGCTTGTTTTGGGTGGTTTAGGAATTGCATCTTGGGCGCCTATATCAGTATAGTAATCTGCATTTGATTTCTCGTCAATAGGATGTGTTTAGAGTGAGTTATGTGCAATTTCGTGAGTTATTATGTTGCTGTTCTACATTAAATCTGTCAAATCAGTCATACCAGATTTAAGGAAGTTCATTAGTTGTGCGAGGGGTTGATATTCAAAGAGTTTGTGATTGTAGAAGAGGGATCTTATCTTGTTATAGCTTTGGAAGTTCTTACTCTTATGATATTTGGCAAGCTCTCTAATTTGCTGTAAGCTGAACAGTAGTACTGTCAGCAATTCATTCCCTTCATTTTGAATTTACATGTAATCCCCACTAAATGAGTGGAAGAGGCTGGCTTGCCGCCTATTTGCTTTCAGTTGAGTAGTTTAGGGACCCTCTGACCATATGCTCGCCATCGATCGGTGCCATTCTTGGTTAGGGTTACATTCTGTCATCATGCATTGATCCTCTAACCATATGCTCGCCATCACTCGGCGCCATTCTTGGTTAGAGTTCCTTCAGTTTGCATTGCATTGATCCTCTGACCATATGCTCGCCATCACTCCGCGCCATTCTTGGTTAGAGTTCCTTCAGTTTGCATTTCATAGATCCTCTGACCAATGCTCACACCTTGCCCACATTGGGATCCTGGTGTACATTCTGGTTAGAGTTACTTTCCGCAACGTTTTGGTTTGTGCTAACCTTAACGGGTGCATGTTGCATCGTAATCAATTGTGAAAAATCAAAAAAAATTTGGTCCGGTTCATTACATCCGTGAAGAGCACAAAAATATACTGAGAGGGGGGAGGGGGGCGTGAATCAATATATCAAACTTTTACCCTCCCAAGTTTTAAACTTCAACACAATATCAACTATGCAATAAGACACAATATGAGCAAGTTGACACCAACAATTGTACTTTATGTTTTTATATGAAATTACAAAGATTGTAGGTACCAACCTACTTGAATCACCAATTTTGTAGTTTAGTAGGCACCAACCTACAAGGAGTACCAACCCCTAATTCTGATTTAGTAGGCACCAACCTACAAGGAGCATCAACTCCTAAAGTTCATAGGCACCAACTCAGCAAAGATAATAGCTGAAAGAACAATGTTCCACCTTCAATGTTTGCTTCTTCAACAGATGATGGACAATCTTTTCTCTCCACGAAATTCTGCTCAAATATGTCTCTTAAATTTGCACCAAGTCTGCTATAGTTCTCCTCTTAGATCTGATATAATCACTTCTTGCATCTGATCCAACACACTTTATAAATCTGCTCCAATACTCTTCACATATCTGATCTAACACTGTCTTTTGACTGCTCAAAGTCTGATTCCAAACCTACTACAAATCTCCACTAATTCCTTCAAATCTGATCTTCAAATGATACACACTTTGTTGTAGCTCTCTTCTTCAAACTGTAGTAAACCCCTTCTCAAATCTGCTATAGATTGATCTTAAAACTGCCAAGAGTATGATCACAAACTTATAATATAAATCTGCTATAAGACTCCTTATATCCTTCTCATCAAAACTGCTCTTCTTATCAAATATACTTGATTGTCTTTGCTACACAACACGCTTCCAACACTCTGCTGTTTTGATCTTACAACTATCCACACCTGCTTGTGTTTGGATGATATAATCTTTATTCCACACAATGCACACTAATTCTTCTTCCTTTCTTAATCAAAAATCATATTCAATAAATTCCATTCTCCGATTCTTCTTACAATAATCTTCAGATTATATTCATTTTCACTCCACACATCACTCTTCCCAAATCACACTTCAGATGATATTCATTTTACACACCCTTTCACTGCTGTTCTTATTTTACACAGCCATCAAAACCTGCTTGTGTTTTGATGATATAGCATTTATTCCACACAACTGATATGTTAATCTTTCATTTGCTTGAGTTCGAATGATATAACTTTTATTTCCCTACACACTTTTTTGCTTTGGAACTTGTCTTCTTTTATATCCACGATTTAGTCAAGAGACATGGCTCCTCATTGCGTCTATTCACAAATGGTATGACTCTTCAATAGTCATTGTTCTCTTCATAATTAATCGATGCCCCTTGGTGAATCATTTGTTAGAGGTTTATTAATTAACATCACTCCTTAATTGAGATTGCTGACCAATGCTTTGTTTTATCAATCAATTTAAATTATCAAATCTTTATCTTTGGATATCCGTTGCCTTACAATATTAAGTGCTGTCTATAGCAATGAACAGTCTTCAAATGATGATAGTGATATAATCTTCACTCGCATTGAAGTCTACATAAGTGTGTATTTTAGATGCAAGCGACGTGATCTATAGTGGCCCGAACCTTCTTAACATTCTATCATGCCCAAGATATATGGTGGTTCAATACATATATAGGCGATGAGGACATCTTCCGAACATGAGTTTTATATTATTTGAATGTAGACAATTTACTTCATGTGGCCACAATGGAAACATCCAATACCAAACAAAATGGCGGCTTCAAATATTATAATCTCTCCTTAATACAAATCGGCAGTAATAATATGGTGGCGGCTACCTTGTGATATCGTTCCTCCCCAAGTGACTTCGATTACTCCCTTTCAACTCGGGTCACGTCACTCTTTCTTTTTAATAGTATCCAATATTGTATTTTTCATTTAGATGCAATCCACATGAATTGCGCTGATACTATAGGTATTCTGGCTATAACAGCTCCTGTGATTTCATGTATTATCGATAGAGGCAAGATAGTAAATAACATCTTTTAAGGAGCAACCACAATTTCCAAATAACCATATATCATTGTATGTAACATCTGGCTTTTCTTAAACTTATCATATTATAAGCATTACAATCTTGTCCATACATCAATGATACTTTGCTGAGACATCAAAAACCCTTCTTGACATCACTTTGACATCAATGACAATATTTCCAACAGTTTGGACATCTTCACCTTTCCTCTTGGGCGGACTTCATGGTTCCCTTGCCACCCATTCTAGCACCAGTCTTGTGTTTATCTGGAACATCTGGAACAAAACCTCACCTGGAGATTTTCCCTTGCTTTTCATACTTGAAGAAACAATTTTTTTTGATTCTGAAAATATGTACGTTGTTACCATGACCTAGGTCAACTTTCAAAAAAGCTGAAAAAAGAAAAAAGCAAAAAGCAGGCCAAAAAAAGCTACTTCCCGAATTGGTCCCAAAGTGCCAAAAATTGAAAAAGCAAAAAGCAAAAAAGTAGAATCCCACAAAAATAGAAAGGTGTCAGAATTGACCCAAAGCAATGGCGTTTTTCGTCCTCTGGGCCTTCAAAGCACTTTGACGATGTCCAAACACTGTTCTAAGCCTGAATTCCCTATTTGACTTCGATGATTTCTCAAAACCCTAACTCCAAACTCTCAAAGAAACCGACTTATGAAATTGTAATGCTAAGACAAAACCCTAAAAAGACAACTACTGGGAATCCCCATTTGCAATGGGGCGATGTGTGAAATAGGTCACAACAATACCGAAGGATTCTCTAGGTTGGAAATCAACTCTGTCCAGATATAGTGTGTGTGAACCAAATATTTTTTCCCTTCTATGTTGTAGATGTTTGGTGTCATTTCATTATCATCTCAAAGTAACTCAAATCCTCACATTCTTCAACTCTTACAGTTATTCATCTTTGTCATGTCTTGCTCTAAGTAGTGCTAATTGGCAATATAGGTCATTGGAAAAGATTGATACCAGTATCCAATCACTTTGTCTATTTTGAGTTGACTTTGTAACACATGTTACAATGTTGCACAAAATCTAGATTGCCCTTGCTCATGAATTTGGAGAGTAGTGTTATGATATTCGAATTTCCTAGGAGTGGTGGTTGTCTTCATGTTATCTCACTTCTTCCATTCAACCAGGCCTGCTTACCATCCTGGTAACCTCAATCCCATTTGGCAATACTGAATGATCATTCTCACAATGGTTCCTAGTCAACATGTAATATCCCTTGCTACTTCTGATCTAAATTTTTGCCTTTAGGAATATTGTTAGGTTCAAAACATGAAACAAAGATCTTGGTTACTAATGCCCTCTTAACACTTTAGGATCTTTCACCTAAAGGAGAAGGATGGACCAAAATGGCAATGCTCACACTTCTTGAAACCACCGATGTTTTCCTTACAAGATCTGACCTTAGTTTGCTGATTTAGGTCTCAAGGAATATCGTCAAACACTTTTCATGCAATCTCTTTACTAGCTGTTTCTGTATTTTCAGTTTGTTTGTTTGCTTGAAAAGATTTCAATTGAAGTCTAGAAGCTTGCAAACCAACTCTACAATATCTAAATAATGGAATAGATACAAATGCAATCTCCTTTTGGCTTTTGGATGCAAAACATATAAACTCTACTTGAGAAAAACACCCCTACAGCCAACTGACATTTTTACAAACAATTGGCATACATTCTAATATGCTGGAAATGAATGCTATTAAATTGACATTACATCAAACCTATTGCATGCAACTTATGACTCCTTTATTCATATGTTCTTTCCAATACAATGCTGATAACAATTGCCAAGACTCTTGGCTTTACAATGAAAATGCAAACAATGCCAATCTGATTTCTGAAGAACACCTACAACAGCAACACTAAATGATTTAAATGACAATGCAAGATACTACAAATTTCAAGGAGAACCTGGTTATAGCAGCGCTTGATGAAGAGGAAGATTTAGCAACAAATATCAATCCAATGACCTTTCTAGCTCAAATCGAAGCCTTCAAGGTGCAACCCCTGTTTGACTGTTTGCTGATGAAATACTATTAATTTCTGCCTTCTACAAATTTCTGATTTCTGAAGAACACCTACAACAGCAACACTAAATGATTTAAATGACAATGCAAGGTACTACGAATTTCAAGGAGAACCTGGTTATAGCAGCGCTTGATGAAGAGGAAGATTTAGCAACAAATATCAATCCAATGACCTTTCTAGCTCAAATCGAAGCCTTCAAGGTGCAACCCCTGTTTGACTGTTTGCTGATGAAATACTATTAATTTCTGCCTTCTACAAATTTCTGATTTCTGAAGAACACCTACAACAGCAACACTAAATGATTTAAATGACAATGCAAGGTACTACGAATTTCAAGGAGAACCTGGTTATAGCAGCGCTTGATGAAGAGGAAGATTTAGCAAAAAATATCAATCCAATGACCTTTCTAGCTCAAATCGAAGCCTTCAAGGTGCAACCCCTGTTTGACTGTTGCAGATGAAATACTATTAATTTCTGCCTTCTACTAACCTCCAACAGCATCAAGAATAATCATCTTCCCTTCTTGAGAGGAGCGCCCCAAGTATCAAGCTAAATCGATGCAAGAAGAAGTCTCTATGAATAAATTTGTGGCTTCAAGGACTGAAAATGATGACTGTAGCTTATATCTGAAAATATATGATGCAATCAACCCCGGATGATGAAGTCTCCAATCACCAAAATATTCCCCAAATCAAACTTGACACAAATTGGACTTTGGCCACAAATTTGGCACAAGTGAAAGGACTGATTTATCACCTCCAATCTCCAACCCTTCGAAGGATATTTCACCACCTTAGTTATGCAATCAATGGAAGTTTTCGTTTCCAAAGATTAATGGTTGTAACTGTAGAAACCCTAGGCTCCACAATACACATATGTAATGTTCCCCTTTTGGCAGTGATCATGTCAGTAGCTCATCAACCTATTCCGAAGTCCTGTAGGCTCGTTGAGGTAAATCAAAGGGTTCCAGTTTTGGAGGTTTTATGGTCTTTCCTCAATATTTACTATTTATAGTAAATACTATTTTTGGCAATTAGCAATTGTTAGTCTTCAGTACATCATATCCTCTGGAGCAGTTATTCAGAATTAAGCTTTGGCCTTTTGAAAATATTACTCTAATGAAATTCATCATTAAATGGCAAATTGTTCTAATTTTCAGTTGACCCCTTGCCCTAAGGTGTTAACTTAAAGTTGTGTTAAAAGAGGGACTTGAAGGGTGGCGCCTATTGAAGGAATTTAAATGTTTATTTAATTCTCTCCTGTCTTAAGTTGGACGCCTTTTTGAGAGGATTATGTCATTTTTGAAAAAAGAAATGTGAGATGGCTTTTGGCATCTCATCTAAAGGAATTGAACAGTCATCCCTCTTTCTTTAAAAGTGTGGCTTTGCTCCAGCATTTGGTTATCTCATGTTATGCTAAACTTATGCTGTCGAAATGAATTCTCATTTTGCACTTCGAGGAATGCTGACCTCCTAGTACCTTTCTCAATTTCGTGTTTGCAAGATAACACCTAATTGAATTATTGTTGCTTCTCAATCAGACTAGCAGATAGAGATAAAAGATGAATTTTTGGAGAGTTTTACCAATTTTGTAGTTATTGTTTGCACACAGCTGATAGTCGAATTTACTCACAGCTGAGTGTGATTTTTGTTTTGTTCTGGGCATTTTCCCAATTCATTCCTAAGGTCTGGGCGACCATTTCTACCAATTTTCTGAATTTAATTTGGAGTGTGGATTTTTTAAGAGCAAAATCGCCTCTCAAGGAGGGTCGCACATTTATGTTTGCATTGGGATTCGTGCCATAAATAATTGATGGTGTTTTGAGGCTATTTCTTTATCTCAACAGGGGCGCCTATCTTCTAGTTGATCTTAGCACTTGGTTTCACACAATTCGGAGGTATTTCGATTGAGTTATGAGCATTTGATGAATTTTTGTAGTTGCTGATTTATCATTTCCAGAATTACAGTTTGTTGAAATAGAGTTAATTCATTTGTTGTTTCCATCTTTCTTCTTCATTTCTTATTATGTTCTGACATGGAAACAATGTATAACTTGGTGCTTGAAAAATGATGATAAACATTGTAATTTGCAACTTTCTTATTTGTACAAATTGTTAACAGTAGTACTATTTCAGTTTTAACATTGTTGCATTATCTATTTAGTTTCTCACTAAGCACCCCTGGATGGTATACCGCCAGTGAGGATAAATTGAATTGTAATTCTCTTTCATACCCACTTCAAGTGGTGAATTCCCACACTTCAGTGGATGCCTGCTGCAGCAGAAAAAGTATTTTAAATTGTAATCGTTTCCCCCCACTGTTTGGTGGTAGCATGGAAAGTTTCTTTGGCTGGTTATCCACCTTTGTTACATTTCAATTCAGCATTAGTACTCCACCATATGTTAGCACCTCGCCTGTCAAAGGATCTTGAGTGCACATTCTTGGTGTCGAGTTTAATCTCTCTCTTTCAGTGTAATCTTTATAATATTTGATTCAGTAGATCCTAGGGATCCTCTAACCATATGCCCGCCCCTCCTCCTTAAGTGGTTTTAGGGCGCATTCTTGATTAGAGTTCTTTCATGCACGTTTTGGGTTATGCTAACCTTAACGGGTGCTTGATTACATTGTAAATGTTCACTAAAAATCAAGAAAAAATTGAGAGTATATTTCAGTGGTATCAGAGCAGGAGTTCCTGCCATCTTGTGTTTTTCAGTCTATCAGTTGACAGATGGGTGACAGAGAAACCAGATACTTCATCAAAAATCAGGCCAGATCTCAGATACAGTTTCCGCCAGTGCCAGAAGCAGATACTTTGTCAGAAGCCTTGAGAGAAATGGGTAAAACAGTTGAGAGTATGTCAGAAGGACCTCGTCTTTCAATGGAAGAAAAAGAAGCCCAAACAGAAAAGTAGTTTGACAACATGTTAGACATGATGGCACGTTTGCTAGCTAGATTGGATCAGCAAGCTAGTCAGAACACTATTCAGCCCCAACAGAATCAAGTTGGTGAAAACAGTGGTAATAGTGGTGTTAATGGAACTTATGTTCCCGATGGTCATAATGTTTCAACGATAAATGGAAGGGATAGAACTGTTGGACAGCATGTCACAATCACAAGAAGATCTTCATCTAGACCTCTTCTTCCTACATTCACTCCGAGAGATGAACAACCACCTGAAGTTGGGGTACCTTTTGCTGATGATGCTAGGCAAGCATATATGGAGTACATCTCTTTACCCCTTGATATGAGAGATGCATGGACCTTTGATCAATTCATGAATCAAAAAAGTAGAAGGAATGGTGGAAGGAATGAACATCGTCCTCCAATGAACCATAGAAATGATTTTCAACAAGCATTGGGTAAGATTACCTTGGACCACTTTGATGGAAGTAATAAGTGTGCAGCCAGGGCGTGGCTGCAGAAATTGGATAACTATCTTTCACTTAGACCAATGCCAGAGGAAGATGCAATTAAGTTTGCCACATTACACTTGGATGGAGTGGCTCACGAATGGTGGACTCACAGTTTGGTTACTCTTGGCCATAACCTCATCCATACCTATGAAGAGTTTACCAATAAATTGATTGAAATATTTGATACCAAAGATCCTGAGCTGAGTTTTCGAAAATTGGCACAATTGAAACAACACGGATCTTTAGGCACTTATGTTGTTGATTTTCAAAAGTTGTCAGTAATGGTGCCTAACATTATTGAAAGAAGACTTGTGGTATTATTTGCGGAAGGTTTAATGGAGCCTTTGAAGGGATGGGTCAAAGCTTGTGATCCACCGTCATTGGATGAAGCAATCAAAAAAGCAAGGAGCATGGAGTTGGCTGCTCCAAGGCCAAAATTTCAGTCCAAACCTTTCAAAAAGGATAAGAAGAAGTCCCCTCCAAGTCAGCCCAACAAGTATCCACAAAGGATATCTGATGAACTCCGTGATCAGCTTAGAAAAGGAGGAGTTTGCTATACTTGTCGTGAACCTTGGACAAGAGGTCACCGTTGCTATGGGAAAGGCAAAGCACAACAAATGGAGGGCTATTCTGATTATGGATCAGAATCTGATCCGTATGATCAGCAGTATGAAACAGCAAGTAGTGAAGGAGAAGAAGCTCCAAAAGAGGAACCAAAAGTTGGAGATGGTAGTGCTTTTGCCCAACTGTCTTTTTTCCAAAAGAATGAATCCTTTCGAGTTCGTGGAGTGGTTAGTTCTCAAAGGATTGTTGCTCTAATTGATACAGGAGCAACTCATAATTTCACTGATGAAGGCCTAGTTACCAAAAGAGGATTGAAGACCGAAGAGTTTGAAAGATTCAAGGTAATGGTAGCAAATGGCTTTACCATATCTTGCATAAAGAAAATTCCTAATCTTTCCATGCAATTGGGAAATTATGAGGTGAAGGATGACTTCTATGTTGTTGGCATTGGTGATATCGATGCTGTTTTGGGAATAAAATGGCTGCGATCTCTTGGAGAGATCACCTCGAATTTGCAAACCATGGAATTGAAATTCCAAGCTGATGGGAAGAAGGTTGTTTTGAGAGGGATGTCCAATGGAGGTCCTCGAATTGTGTCCTTGAAAAGAATGGAGAGGCTGATCCGTCATGATCAAGTTGAATGGGCAGCAGAGTGTATGATCTTACCAGCTGATCCAGTTGTAGAGAAAAGACAATACCCGCCTGATATACAAGCTCTACTTTCTAAAAAGAGCAAGGTTTTTGGTGGGTTACCTTCGGGAAGACCACCTGAAAGAGGGTGTGAGCATGTGATTGAACTAGAAGAGGGTGCAAAGCCCATCATCACTAATCCTTACCGTTATCTAAAGAAGCAAAAAGATGAGAAAGAAAAGACTACCAAAGAACTTTTGGAGGTAGGGTTCATTCAACCAAACAAAAGCCCATTTGCTTCAGCAGTAGTATTGGTCAAAAAGAAAGATGGTACAATGCATATGTGTGTTGATTATCGCACATTGAATCAGAAGACCATCAAGAATAGATATCCTATTCCTAGGTGTCATGTCCCTCAAATTGCAACATTAAAATATAAAAATAACCAAACATTGAAATACAAATAAATAAACACGAAAAAATAAAATATTAATCAATCGACATGATTATAATTATAATTGCCTAAAGACAATATAATTATAATTATCGTATTAAAAAATATATATATTTATATATAATATTGACAATAATAGTATATTAAAATATTAATCCAAATAATAATAAAATAAATGTTAAGATATATAAATATAATAAAATCATTATAACATTATAATTATCAAATACAAAATTGTGAATAATAAATATTCTAATATTATCTAAAAAACATCATTATAATATAAAATCCAATAGATAATATTATGGGTTATTATTAAATGGTGACTATAATAAATCAATAAATAGCTAAAAGCATCGATCTTAGGATAATCATTTAGATTTGCGAATAAAGTCGAATAATAAACTATGGACATCGAAGGATTAAGAGGTAACTAGCGAATAAAATAAAAGTCCAAAAAAATCAGCATTTAGAAGACACAACCATTCACGGACCCACGAAAGGATGCGATCTTCCACCAGTTCGCGGGGCACTTAAATAGATGAATCTCAAACGACAAGGAGGGGATTATGGGGAAGAAGACATTAGAGCCAAATCGCTCTAAATGAAGATGGGAATTAAGGCTACCGGCTAAGACAAGAGATCCGTTGCCAGCTTCATAGGGGAAATTCGAATTAAAAGTGTATCTCATGCTGGAGAGTAAAGGGGGGTCAAATATGACAGAGGAGGATCCCACGTATATTTCTCTGTGGCGTCAGGACTTGCTTCTCATTTGATTGCATTACATAAAGACAAGGTTACTTCACGTCATCAACAGAAAATGCCGGAATAAGGAGAAAACAAATTCTAAACAAAACAATAGATATTCTGACGGGTGGATATTGGAATTGCGAGAAAGAATGTAATTGATATCTCTTGGCCTTCAAGAATAATCAGTCTCTCCTTCTGGAAGGTATTGATCCCATCCTCAATCATGTGTTACAGGCATGTCTTGAAGAAAATCGAGCTTATATCATTCATCCAGTAGTCTACCTTAGGTGTTGGAACCATTTCGGACCTCTGACTACTTCTAGACTTGTATTGCTAGGTCTTGTTAGGCATTTTATCATCACATTTGAGGAGGAAAACAAACTGAAAGCATTGATCGACATTAAGGAGCTTGTAAGTAAATTGTTTGACGAAATGTTCAGTTGCTAAAAGTGGAAAAATTTACATCAGTTTAGCAAGGGACATTACAGTGGTATCAGAGCAAAAATCCTGCCATCCTATGGAAAATAATGCAAACCTACCACCGAAGAAACTCTAGGAATAATGACCTAGGAAACGACCTCCTAGGTGACCCATTAAGAGATGAACTCAGGGCTTTCATGGAGAATAGTGATCAGAAAACCCACACCTTACTTCGAGCCCTCCAAAACTTGAGCAGCAATAATGCAAAGGAAGCAAACTCTAAAAACAACAATCACACACAGACCACAAGTGCTAGACCCGCCCAACCCCCGTTCTTGCCAAGTGAAGAAACCATGGGAGAAAGCAATAACAATAGATCCCCTGGAGAGGATGTGGATGAAATCGTGGTAGCGTATTATAGGCTTGATCTTGAAATGAGAGAGCTCGTGCCTTTTAAAGACTACTGTGAGGCCAAACAAAGAGCTGCCCTAAGAAGGAAGAATGATCCAACCGATAAGGATCTCAAGAGTAGGGTAAGCAAACTAACCCTCCCCAACTTTGATGGAGAAGGGAAGACCACCGCATGATCTTGGGTTCAAAAGTTAGATACCTATATATCCCTAAGCCCAATGACAGAAGAAAATGCCATCAAGTTTGCCATTTTACACCTAACCGAGATGGCCCATGACTGGTGGCACCACGGCCTAATAACTCAAGGTCATCAACAGGTTACCACCTACGATGACTTTACTCAAAAAATAATCAAAAGATTTGACCAAAGGCACCCGAAATGGTACTTTAGGGAACTCACACGAGTAAGGCAGCAAGGCACTATAGAAAGTTACGCCACTGAGTTTCAAAGACTAGCGGTCATGGTCCCTGAAATTTCCGCAGAGAGACTCACCTATTTGTTCATAGAGGGTCTAAGAGGATCAATCAAAAGCATGGTGAGTGCATTAGAACCCAATAGCCTAGATGAAGCTATTCAAAAGGCTATGAAATATGAAGAAAGCGAGCCGAGGGACAAACCCAAGAACTCTACCTCATCATCCAAAATTCCTCACAAGGAAGAAAGGTCAAGGAGGGAAGATCCACCAAAAACATGCTCATACTATAACAGGAAGCAAGATCATGGGTGTATGTGTCAAGCAATGGAAGACCTAAAAAGGAAGGGGTTGTGCTTTGACTACAGGAATATATGGAATCCAGGGCACCAATGCAATAAGAAAAACCTTACAAGGAAAGATTGGTGTCGCAAATGTGAGGAAGTTCGGGAACCCGGACATAGATGTGGACAGAAAGGAAGACAAGCCTTCAGCATGGAAGCCAACTCTAGTCAAGTTTCAGAAGATAAAAATAAAGAACCAAATAAACAGAGGAGGTACAACTAAGGAAGAACAGAAAGAGGAGACTCCTTTAAGGAATGAAGCTTTTTCAAGATGGCGGACATTGCGTCCGATAATGGCGATCATTGCGACCAATGGCGGACATCGTGTCCGACCGATGGCGGACGGTCATTGCGTCCGATAATGGCAGTCATTGCGACCAATGGCGGACATTGCGTCCGATAATGGCGATCATTGTGACCGATGGCGGACATTGCGACCGACGGCAGACATTGCATCCGATAATGGCGGTCATTGCGTCCGATAATGGTGATCATTGCAACCAATGGCGGACATTACGTCTGATAATGACAGTCATTACGACCGATGGAGGTCATTATGACCGATAAGAGGCGGACCTTGTGTCCGATTATAGCAGTCATTAAGACTGATGGCGGACATTGCGTCCGATAATGGCGATCATTGCAATCGATAGTGGCAGTCATTGCAACGGGTAATGGAGAACTTTTCTATAAGGGAGGGAACTAGGCAAACCCAAGAGGCTAAATCATAAGAGGAGAGGAAAGAGTTGGCATGATGGATCCTAGGCTCCCCATCAAGTCATGCTTCCTATACTCGCTTATGCTTGAACCCTCTAAGGACATTAGGATGCCTACATAAGTTTACTACTTAGTATTGATGAGGTGAATAAGGGTGAATGATCCTAGTGGTGTGCAAGCCCTCAATCTAGACTTCAATCAAGTGAGTACTATTCTCCAATCCTCTTGTTATTTAGCTTAAAGACTTGGGACAAACTTAAGGCATCCTCAATTAAGGACTAATATGTCTGATCAACCAAACCTATGTTGCTTGAGGACAAGCAAATTCAAGAGGGGAGAACTATCATGTCCCTCAAATTGCAACATTAAAATATAAAAATAACCAAACATTGAAATACAAATAAATAAACACGAAAAAATAAAATATTAATCAATCGACATTATTATAATTATAATTGCCTAAAGAAAATATTATAATTATAATTATCGTATTCAAAAATATATATATTTATATATAAATATTGACAATAATATTATATTAAAATATTAATCCAAATAATAATAAAATAAATGTTAAAGATATATAAATATAATAAAATCATTATAACATTATAATTATCAAATACAAAATTGTGAATAATAAACATTCTAATATTATTAAAAAACATCATTATAATATAAAATCCAATAGATAATATTATGGGTTATTATTAAATGGTGACTATAATAAATCAATAAATAGCTAAAAGCATCGATCTTAGGATAATCATTTAGATTTGTGAATAAAGCCGAATAATAAACTATGGACATTGAAGGATTAAGAGGTAACTAGCGAATAAAATAAAAGTCCAAAAAAATCAGCATTTAGAAGACACGACCATTCACGGACCCACGAAAGGATGCGATATTCCACCAGTTTGTGGGGCGCTTAAATAGATGAATCTCCAATGACAAGGAGGGGATTATGGGGAAGAAGACATTAGAGCGAGATCGCTCTAAATGAAGATGGGAATTAAGGCTACCGGCTAACACAAGAGATCCACTGCCAGCTTCATAGGGGAAATTATAATTAAAAGTGTATCTCATGCTAGAGAGTAAAGGGGGGTCAAATACGATAGAGGAGAATCCCACTTATATTTCTTTGTGGCATCAAGACCTGCTTCTCATTTGATTGCATTACATAAAGACAAGGTCACTTCACGTCATCAACAAAAAAAGCCGGAATAAGGAGAAAACAAATTCTAAACAAAACAATAGATATTATGACGGGTGGATATTGGAATTGCAGGAAAGAATGTAATTGATATCTCTTGGCCTTCAAGAATAATCAGTCTCTCCTTTTGGAAGGTATTGACCCCATCCTCGGTCATGTGTTACAGGCATGTCTTGAAGAAAATCGAGCTTATATCATTCATCCAATAGTCTACCTCAGGTGTTGGAACCATTTCAGACCTCTAACTACTTTTAGACTTGTATTGCTAAGTCTTGTTAGGCATTTCATCATCACATTTGAGGAGGAAAACAAACAAAAAGCATTGATCGACATTAAGGAGCTTGTAAGTAAACTGTTTGACTAAATGTTCAATTGCTAAAAGTGAAAAATTTACATCAGTTTAGCAAGGGACATTACACTCGGATAGATGAGCTTATTGATGAGCTTCATAAGGCTATGTTCTTCTCGAAGATTGATCTTTGATCCGGTTACCATCAAATCAGAATGAGAGAAGGGGATATTGAGAAAACGGCTTTTAGATGCCACTATGGGCACTTTGAGTTCCTTGTCATGCCATTCGGTTTGACTAATGCTCCAACAACATTTCAATCTTGTATGAACAAGACTTTCAGGCAACAGTTGAAGAAGTTTGTGCTTATCTTCTTTGACGATATACTCATTTTCAGTAAGTCTTGGGAGGAGCACCTTCAGCACTTGGAGGAAGTGCTTAGCATTTTGGAGGCAGAATGCATGTTTGCTAAAGAATCCAAATGTGAGTTCAGGATGACAGAGCTTCTCTATCTCGGCCACATTATCAGTTCTAAGGGGGTCAAAGTTGATCCTGAGAAGATTAGAGCCATTATTGATTGGCCACCTCCAAAAAATGTGACTCACTTGAAGGGATTTTTGGGCTTGTGTGGGTTTTATAGAAGGTTTGTCAAGGGGTATTCTCACATGGCAGCCCCTCTCACAAATCTCACCAAAAAGGGAGCCTTCCTATGGACAGATAAAGCACAAGGAGTGTATGATAAATCAAACAAATTATGAGTTCATGTCCAATATTGGCTTTGCCTGATTTCAAAAAGCCCTTTGAATTGCAATGTGACGCTTCAGGTGAAGGAGTTGGAGCTGTTCTCATGCAAGACAAACACCCTATTGTCTTCGAGAGCATAAAATTGAGAGGAGCAAAAAAGTTATATCCAATTTATGACAAAGAGATGCTTGCCATTATGCATGCTTTGTCCAAATTCCGCCAATACTTGGTGGGAAGTAAATTTGTGGTTAAGACTAATCATAATAGTCTTAAACATTTCATGCGCCAAAAAGATTTGAATGAAAGGCAACAAAAATGGGTAAGCAAACTTCAGGCCTATGACTTCAATATTGGGTATGTTAAGGGGAAGAACAATGCAGTTGCGGATGCTTTATCTAGAAGACCTCATTTGCAATCACTTTGTGATCTTTCAACAGATTGGAAAGAGTTGATTGTTGCTGATTATACAAAAAATCAGTTCACAACCAGCATTATAGAAGGTCATTTGGTTGATGAAAGGTATAATTTGGTTGATTGTTTGATTATGTATAACGGTAGAATCTTTTTGGTACCCGAATCCAAGCTTTAAGAGGAAGATTTTTCAATCATTCCATGATGTTCCTCTTGCTGGTCATCAAGGCATGTTCAAGACTTACAAGCAGATAAGAGAAAGGTTTGCTTGGAAAGGGATGAAGGAAGAGGTCATGAACAACATAAGGGAATGTTCTACTTGCCAAAGGAATAAAAATGAACATTCTTTTCCAGCTGGTTTATTGCAGCTCTTGCCAATTCCAAATCAGAAATGGGAAAGTATTGCTATGGATTTCATCACCAATTTACCCAAGGTGCAAGGCCGCGATTGTATTTATGTTGTGGTGGATGGATTAACTAAATATGCTCATTTCTAGGATATCACTACTTCATTTACAGCAGCTCAAGTAGCTGAAATGTTTTTTAGAGAAGTTTTCCGTTTGCATGGTTTGCCTAAGACCATTGTCAGTGATAGGGACAGCAAGTTCTTAAGTGTGTTTTAGCAAGAGATATTCAAGTTGAGTGGTACAGTGCTCACTCCAAGCACTAGTTATCACCCGCAAACGGAAGGGCAATCCGAGATTGTCAACAAATGGTTAGAAAGCTACCTCAGAAATTATGTTTCAGGGCAGCAAAAGGCTTGGGTTAAGTAGCTTCATTTGGGGGAGTTTTGTTACAACTCTTCTTTTCACATGTCAATTAAGATGTCTCATTTTATGGCTCTCTATGGATATGATGCTCCTAACTTTGTAGACTTGGTGTTTGATGATAATAGAGCTCCCCAGGCAAAAGATATGCTTCAGCACAATCAAGATATCTTGAAGTCACTAAAAGAAAATCTGTAGCAAGCTCAAAATCAGCAGAAGTTATATGTTGATCAGCAACATGTTGAACGTTCTTTTGAGGTAGGAGACATGGTCTATCTGAGACTTCAACCCTATGGGCAATCTTCCCTCAAAAAGAATGTTGCGGAAAAATTGAAGCCACGTTTCTATGGTCCATTTAAAGTCACCAAAAGGATTGGTGAAGTGGCGTATGAGTTAGAACTTCCAGCGGACAACAAAGTTCACAATGTCTTTCATGTGTCCCGCCTCAAGAAGACATTTGGGCACAATGTGGTGGCTACTTCAGAATTACCTCCCTTAGATGAAGAAGGGTAGTTGGTGCTACTTCCAGAAGAGATCTTTGACAGTAGGGAGCGGTCCTTGAGCAGGCGAACAATCAAGGAGTATTTGGTAAGATGGAAAAACTTGCCTATTGAAGATGCTACATGGGAAGGTGAACAAATTTTATAGCATCCAGCCTTGCAGTTGCTTGAGGACAAGCAATTTTGAGGGGAGCAAACCGTAATGTTCCCCTTTTGGCAGTGATCCTGTCAGTAGCTCATCAGCCTATTTCGGAGTCCTGTAGGCTTGTTGAGGTAAATCAAAGGGTTCCAGTTTTGGAGGTTTTATGATCTTTCCTCAATATTTACTATTTATAGTAAATACTATTTTTGGCAGTTAGCAGTTGTCAATCTTCAGTACATCATATCCTCTGGAGCAGTTATTCAGAATTAAGCTTTGGCCTTTTGAAAATATTACTTTAATGAAATTCTTCATTAAAAAGCAAATTGTTCTAATTTTTAGTTGACCCCTTGCCCTAAGGTGTTAACTTAAAGTTGTGTTAAAAGAAGGACTTAAAGGATAGCGCCTCATGAAGGAATTTAAATATTTTATTTAATTCTCTCTTGTCTTAAGTTGGACGCCTTTTTGAGAGGATTATGTCTTTTTTGAAAAAAGAAATGTGAGATGGCTTTTGGCATCCCATCTGAAGGAATTGAACAGTCATCCCTCTTTCTTTAAAAGTGTGGCTTTGCTCTAGCATTTGGTTATCTCATGTTATGCTAAACTTATGCTATCGAAATGAATTCTCATTTTGCACTTCGAGGAATGCTGACCTCCTAGTACCTTTCTCAATTTCGTGTTAGCAAGATAACACCTAATTGAATTATTGTTGCTTCTTAATCAGACTAGCAGATAGAGATAAAAGATGAATTTTTGGAGAGTTTTACCAGTTTTGTAGTTGCTATTTGCACACAGCTGAAAGTCGAATTTACTCACAGCTGAGTGAGTGATTTTTGTTTTCTTCTGGGCATTTGGCCAATTCATTCCTAAGGTCTAGGCGACCATTTCTACCAGTTTTCAGAATTTAATTCGGAGTGTGGATTTTTTAAGAGTAAAATCGCCCCTCAAGGAGAGTTGTACATTTCTATTTACATTGGGATTCGTGCCATAAATAATTGCTGGTGTTTTGAGGTTGTTTCTTCATCTCAGCAGGGGCGCCTATCTTCTAGTTAATCATAGCACTTGGTTTCACACAATTCACAAGTATTTCGGTTGAGTTATGAGCATTTGATGAATTTCTGTAGTTGCTGATTTATCATTTCCAGAATTACAATTTGCTGAAACAGAGTTAATTTGTTTGTTGTTTCCATCTTTCTTCTTCATTTCTTATTATGTTTTGACATGGAAACAATGTATAACTTGGTGCTTCAAAAATGATGATAAACATTGTAATTTGCAGCTTTCTTATTTGTACAAATTGTTAACAGTAGTAATGTTTCAGTTTTAACATTGTTGCATTATCTATTTAGTTTCAGACTAAGCACCCCTGGATGGTATACTACTAGTGAGGATAAATTGAATTGTAATTCTCTTTCATACCCACTTCAAGTGGCAAATTCTCACACTTCAATGGATGCCTGCCGCAGAAGAAGAAGTATTTTAAATTGTAATCTTTTCCCCCCACTGTTTGATGGTAACGTGGGAAGTTTCTTTGGCTGGTTATCCGCCTTTGTTACATTTCAATTCAGCATTAGTACTCCACCATATGTTAGCACCTCACCTGTCAAAGGATCTTGAGTGCACATTCTTGGTGTCGAGTTTAATCTCTCTCTTTCAGTGTAATCTTTATAATATTTGATTCAGTAGATCCTAGAGATCCTCTGACCATATGCCCGCCCCTCTTCTTAACTGGTTTTAGGGCGCATTCTTGGTTAGAGTTCTTTCATGTACGTTTTGAGTTATGCTAACCTTAACGGGTGCTTGATTACATTGTAAATGTTCACTAAAAATCAATAAAAAATTGAGAGAGTATATTTCAACATATCAAAATAATATCAATTTTTTGGCTCTCCAAAAATGAATGCTTAAGATCCTTTTATACTTTTCCTAGGAGAGTTCACACACTTTTCTTGCCAATGTGGGATAAAAGATATATTTTATATTTTAGTGATTTTATGTTATAATAATTTATTTAAGTCACTATATTAAATTAATTAAATATAAGGTTAGCTTTTGATATTAATTTATTCAATAACCTTGTAGAATAATTAATTTAATAATTTCTCCCTTATTTCTCTACTTAGCCTTCGGAGAATAAAGGCTAGGAAATCCCACTAAGATAGCTACGAAAAAGGGGACATTGCACAACACTATCCACCATCATTCCTAGGAAGAAAGGTGCAGCCTCCAACAGTAAGTTGCTTTTTGGGCACCCACTTTCCTTTGTTTGAGGTCTTATCTCACTCTCAACACCCACTTCACCTTCAGCATGAATCTTTCTTCATTGGGCAGTACTCCCATTGTCAAGCTAACCACCTTGTTCCTCAATGATTCTTCACACCATCTACGTGGTCCTCTAAAATTGTTCCAATATTCTTATCAACGCTCCACTCACCTTCCTCCTCTCCTTACATTAACCTCTCCCAAACAGTCGTGCCTGTTCTTGTGTTGAATTCTGTCCCTTCCTTAATCTGTTATTTCTGTCATAGAGGTCATAGGGTACTTCAACACTTCTCTCAAGCTCTCAGACACCAGTGAGGTCATTATTTTTCATGTAGAAATCCTTTTTCACATAGGTATCAACCAATTCATAAATACATAATATTATAATTCTCCCTTAGTGAATTTTCTCTTCATTTATAACCTGCCCAAGGAGAACGAGAAGGAAATTCATCGGGGAAGGGAAATCAGGTAAAGGAGATAGCAAGGAAAATTATTGAGAAAGTCTCAACTTGTAGCCTCATACTCAATGCTCTATTAAACTAGGTCCAGTGCAAAAAGCTATAGATGAAAGGCATAATGAGCTGATGAAATGAGGTGATGAATTCAACTTCATCACCTAGAACTTATCATTATGATCCATCTTGTCAAAATTAATTAACCACTCAGTATGAGAATTGATTGCAAGAGCTTCTTTACAAGCAATGAAATTCTGGCCGAAGTCAATGTTTTGGAGCTCTACAAATTCAAGGTTCTTTGTCTCTACTATGTCTCAATCACTTGTTGCTCTAATAGTTTTCTTACCAAAAGTCTAAAAGATAGACTTAAACTACTTTTGGCCCCAAACATTTTTCAAAGTGATTGTCTCATTAAGAATCCTCGGGTTCACCATAATCGTTGCATTGGTTATCCTCTTCCTCTGGCTTGTCTTATGTGTCAACTGTGATCTTTTCTTTATTGGTTGCTAAGTTGCCAACTGAATATTTTTTGAAATTTTCAGTGCTTGAAATCTAAAAAATCTGTGTTTCATTTCAACAAGGTGTAGATATCCGGCTAGATTATCCATAATCTCTAGCACCTAATTATCTTATAAATCATTGCTAACGGGCCTCTAAAATGGGATTCTGAGGATAGCATTCCAATATTTGTACCACTTTCTCAGGATTAATTTGGGGGAATGAGATTAAAAACTTGTAAATTTTCCAAGGTCCCCTACATTAACTCTAGTGATATGACTGAAATCTTGGCACTGATGCTTTACACCTCTTATGAATTGATTTTTGGGGGGCCTAATGCTCAGATTATAAATTTCTATTTGACAGCCTCAAAGGTTTGAGAAAATTATTAGATCGAGTCTAATGTACTTCATGCTTTTATAGAACTATCTGGTTGAATAATCCAATTATGTATATATTCTTCACAAATTATGGCACAGTACTTTGGTTTGCATATCCAACTACGACAAACATATTTTTCAGGACACTTAGAACTAAAACTAAGTAACATTAATACTAACCACTTATCTGATTCTTCAATTACAAAAAGAACATCACACCAACCTGCTGAAGCATCTTGATTGCCTCATAGGCATTCACAGTTGATTCACGGTCTGCTTGAAGGCATCTCAGCTTTACAAGTCCCCTGAAAAATTTGAAATCCAGCTTCTCTGATTTTGAAGAGCCGTCAATTACTGCCATATACTGATTCATGTATCCCTGAGGAGAAAACCACAGATAACACTCATTAATTATGCTGAGGACATTAACAACTCTAGCATACCTTACTCCATAAGCTGCAGATAGAAAAGTCAGGTCAATGTATATAGAATTAAGGAAAATTGAATCCCTCTTACTAAAACAATGACTTAACTAATAAACCAAGGATTAAAATAAGCTAATGAAATAAAGATAATACCATATCAAATGTGCCATCACTAAGTGAACAATGACTTACAGAAATATAATGGCAAGCAAAGAAAAGCTGTAGTGAATGCACTATTGAATGCATTCATGTTCCTTGTATATATACAGTAGCAAGCCAGAAATAAATAGATTCTAGAACCGAAACAAAAATCCATAATCCATTACTCCAACTTGGTTCAGAAACCTACAATGTCAACCTCTTGTTGGCTCTGCAGTGATGAGACTACTGGACTTTAACTGTTTACAGGGCTAGGGTGATTCCTCTTCCAAATGCACAGGTGATTAGGATCATAGAAGCAGTGACTGGTGTGTAACTCTGTCGGACATCTTACCCGGCAGCTCAGTTTCAAGCTTGGGTGGAATCATGGGATTGTGTTTGAGCCTTGAGCCTTACCAGCTCAAAAACAACATCAACAATCTTGCCAAGGAAAAAGATGTGTTAATGATCTTACTTTTTCTTCTATTGCTGTGATGTTGGAATACCAATCAATGTTCAAATTTATTTTTTCAAAAACACATATTATTGATTTCCTTCATACATAGATCAAAATTAAAGTTAAATGTATATGAACCTATGTTTTACCAAATTTCCGGGATGGGGACACTAGGGGATGGGGTGATGCATTTCAGGGAGGATTTTTTCAGAATATTTGAAGGGACAGCAGGGGACAGATATATAACAAATAGGGAAAAATTTAAAAATATAGCTAAATTTCAAATATTCATAATACATATGATGACATTGATAAGGCATTCATCATATACATTATAGATCTTTAATACACAAAATTAGAGTTGAATTGAAAGTTCACATGAGAGTCAAACAAATTTACAATTGTAAAAATTTAATTACTTTCATAATTCATATGTTAATATCAACAGCAAATGATAAAAATAGAGAAAGTATGTTGCTGCTTGTAATCAGTATTTGTCTAACTCTCCATCAAAATTGGAGTAATAATCTAAGTCACTATCACTGTAAAAGGCCGCCTCATCCAATGGATGGCATCTTCAAGATCATCCCACCTGTTGAAACCTTGTTTGAGTGTGAAATCCATCTAAGTTTTTGTCCATTTATGTGAGGTTTGCCCAATGAGATGTCCTTTTGTCCCCCTCATGTGTTAAAAACATTCATAAATCCTATGTTTCCCATAAAATTCTTAATTTGGAGGTCATCACTCCATTTCCTATCTACTTCTTCCACTGTATTTACACAAATCCCTAAGCTTCTACAAGTTTTCATATATTTCTATGTGTTTTCATTATATTCAATTGCCTAACTGTTACGCGTCAACAAGTCCACAGTTTATTGAACTCACGAAAAATGTCTAGATAAAGATGGTAGGGGAATTGCAAAGGAACCAAAAGGATGTTGGTGGGTTCATAATTTTTCGAATTCATTGACTCAGTTCAAAGAGAGGAAAAACCATGACAACAGGTGGTGCTAAGATAAATTTTATTAAGTTTAAAATGTAGGGGGAATGCGGTTGTGAATTTATTCATCATGACCATGCTCATGTACATTCACTTGTTTCCCAATGGTATCATGAATGCTACGAGCAACCAAATGTCCTTGTGTAAATCATGACAATTCATCTTCAAGTGAGATTCATTCCCTGCCTTTGATTTGAACTTCAAACAATGTCTGAGCGTGTGGTTTTTTTGAGGTTATCTATGTTGTTCACTCCTCATTTTGGGCATTGGTCATTCTCGTTTTGAGAGATGCCTATTGCCTACCAAGATCATTCTAGGGTATCAAATTTCTAAGCGTCCAATTGTCCAAGATTATGGAAAACGTTTGAAGAAAATCAATATTAAAACACTGTAAAGAAGTATCAACTATAAAATGCTTCCATTATTGTCTGTATAGTTTCAAAGGAACAAGCAACACCTAGTTCTAGTTTTCTCTTATCATACTTGGTGATATGAATGTAATGCAAATTTGATAAATGTAACAACATTTTTAAACATAGCAAACCTTGTGATGATTATTTCTTCATTGCATATGGATATATGCAATATAATGTTGGATGATTAAGTATGTTCTACTATTTGATATCTCCCATTTGATGCATTTAATGCCTAGATCTATTTTTATATGCTTTAATTCATTGTTTCCCCTTTTATAAAATGAGATTGTGTTACCCATTGGCCCGGTCCTTGAGAATAATGATTCAATCACACACCTTGAACAAAGCAAAATCTAAAACCAGTAGTGTAGAATTTAGTTTTAGCATTTGTGCAGTTCATGATTCAACATATTAAACAAGGAAATTTCTTTAGCAAATTATATTATTTAGCCATTTTGTGAATTATGCATACATGGCCTCATCTTGCATTTCATGCAATGATGCCAATATCAACTATATAAAAGATTATTTGTGCAATTGATTAACCTTTAGCCCAATGACAACCTTTGAGTTAAAATTATACCGGATACAACTATAAATTTAATATTATGCACTATATTTCAACATCTTCAATCCTATTTAGGATACTTCTAAGAACATCCTCTTGAGTCTAAGTTGAGATCAAAGTGCAGGAAGCTTATCCACTCTCATTAATTGGCTTTTAACTCTCATCAATTTGTTGATGAGCCCCTAGTTTGCCCTCATGAATGACAATCCCTGGCCTTGAAGGTAAAACAGTGTTCCACGGGGACGCGTCCCCCCGAAAAAACCCTGCATTTCCTAAACAGGGACGTCTTGGAGACTTGGGCACTTGGGGGAATGTCCCCCCACCATCCAGTTTCAAAAAAAAACACTTGAGGTGTTTCATTAACATCGCAAATGAATATGAAATAGATGACAAATATGCAATGATGAAGTTGTTTGTGCATTCCCTAGAAGAAAGTGCCAGAGAAAGGTAGAAAAGTCTCCAAAACAACAACATTGATTCTTGGGATGTGTTCATGAAAGTTTTCAAATTGCAATATGTGGATAAGATCGATCCTAAGTTTGAGATATAGGAATGTATAGCTATCAAGAAAGACATCAACGAAACAATGGTGAGTTTTAACAAGTTCATCATGACAATGAGAAAGGTGCAAGCACATCTTAAGCCTGATGAGTTAATATGCCTTGTCCTTTATTGTGGCGCATTTGATTCAAAGACTGGATATTATTTATGGGACAAAAATCCATAAACACTTAGAGAAGCTTATGTGTCAACCATAAACATTCAAAGCAATATGAGAGCTTCATGCAAACACATCAAGAGGTTCAATGTAAAGATTTCACAACTGGATAAGGCTGCTCCAAATAAACCACTTACAATTGAAGACAAATTGGATAGGTTGATGGGTGAAATGAAATATTTGTCTTACAAGGTACCAAAGAATGAAATAGTGCTGCCCCCTAAAAATGTAGCAACACATATCAATAAAGAAAAAAAGCTACATTATTGGCCTTACAATAAAGATTGGTCAAAGAGACCACAATAGAATGATAGACAAGTGATTGCCAAGTAGGTAAGTTTTAGGCAACAAGAAAAGAAAACACCAAACCCATTGAGGAAAGGCCATGTGAATTCCATGAGGTGGCATCTTGATGTAAATCTTGTAGCCTTCCTCATGATCCATCAAATCGTCCAATTTCTCTCCCAAAGAGTAAAGATGAAGAAATTTTCGATACGAAAGTCTATGCTATATACTATGAAGATGAGATTGATCAACTAGATCAAAAAGCTACATAGTAGACCTTACAATACAAATTGGTCCAAGAGACCACAATAGAATGATAGACAAGTGATTCCCAAGGAGGTAAATTTTAGGCAACAACAAAAGAAAACACCAAACCCATTGAGGAAAGACCATGTGAATTTTCAAGAGGTGGCATTCTAATGTAAATCTTGTTTCATTCCTTATAATACATCAAATTGAGCAATTGCTCTCTCAATGAGTAAAGATGAAGAATTTCCTAATGAGGAAGGCTACATTGAATACTATGAAGAATTCCCTCATGAAGAAGGCTATCAACTAAGTTACCGGTTCGTTTTTGGGTTTGGGTACGGGTATGAGATTCCAGTACGCAGATTTGGTCACAAAAAAATGGGGGCTTGGGTTCATTTTGGGTACGTTAATACAAAAACATATAAAAATCAGAAATATATACATATTTGGAGTAGTAATTAAGTTCAAAATACACCACCATATTAATAGTCAAATAACACCACCACTTTCATAGTCAATTTAATAATAAAATACAAGGGCCTTCATACTCCCAATCTAATGTAAAGCCAATACATTTTTACTCAATTCTCATGCTATGGTTCAATGTTGTAAATCAGTAGAAAGGAGAAATAGCAAGGCAACCTATCATGAAGACCAAACACAATGCCATCTCAACATCCTAAACCATCACTTACAACAGAGATATGGTTTCTATGGTGCTTAGAACATTCTATATTACTAGTAACACCATCAGAACATCTTTCCGAAGAGATATGCAAGGATACTGACATAGTTCATGCCTTACTTCCACTGAGAACATCAAAATCTGCACTCAAAATTTTAGGGAAGTCAAATGGACTATGGTCATATGTCCTCCCAAACAATGATATCTTCCAAGTCCCGATTATAAATTCTAACAAAGCAATGAATAAACAAAGTTGCCCTTAAAATCACCATAATACAAGATGCAAAGTTTACAAAGAGCACAAAACAATCCCATAAAAGAATATAATACAATTTCTAATGTTGAATCTCCAACATTTTACTCATGCTTGTTGTACCCAAATAAAAAAAATTTGCTTCATAAAGGCATTTTGTTTAAAACGGTCAAACTCTTAAGATTGTCCAAAGTTGGAAATTCGAAAAATAGAAATTTGTATGTCATATTTGATGATGAAAAACTCAAAATTTTCAAAATTTGACAATTTGGATCACTTCATGATGAAGTTATCTACAAAACCCATATTTCAATTTTTCATTCCTACTTTTTAGGGAAAATTAGGTTTTCCTAGATTTTAGGAAAAAATTCTAAAATTTAGGGTTTTTTGGGTTTGTTGTATAACGAATGCTGGTAAATTTTCTAAAAATAGGAACATCACGCATGCAACTCAAACTGATTTTGATTGGTTGATTCTACATCTTGATCAAGCCAGTCCTATCAGAATCATCATATGTTAGTATTTCTATCATGGGTCAATTTTGCTTTTCCGAATGATGAAGCATGAGCTCCGGGGTCATCAATGGAGGATAGCTAAACTGCCAGGTCTCAAAATCAAGATTTCAGATGTTGCACATATCACTCAACGGTGAGAGATGCTCAAGAAACAATGCATGAGTGAGGGGAGATTTGAAGATTGAAAAATGTTCGAAAATTTTGTAACTCTGGAGCATAAAAGCGCCCCTGCTAGCTAGGGGTGCCCAAGGTTTCAAAGGCACAAATTAACTTTTCAAGATTTGTCACTTTCAAGAAGTCTTCTCCAAAATTCGTCTAGCTTCGTGATGAACCTACCAGCCAATCCAGGAGATCTATTCAACACTCGTCATTGAAGATCAAATGAAGAATGAAGAAAGACAAAGGGGAAATGAAGTTAGTCAAAATTTGACTAACACAGATGGGTAAAAGTGCCCTTGCTAGCCAAGGGCACCCAAACTTTTGAGGCACCGAATGTAACTTTTTGAGCAAATGACATCTAAGATGTTTGTCTCACACTTGATCAGGCTTCACAACAAGTCCGTCAACGGATTAATCAAACTTGCCAAACTGTCGGAATCAAAAGCCATATAGAAGGATTTAGTCATAGTCAAATTGTGAGTTTAGAGCACAAAAGTGCCCCTACTGGCCAAGGGCACCTAGGGTTTTGAGCCCTCAAATATAGTTGCTATGGTTTGCTAAAATGTCCATCTTGTTCAAAATTCTTCAAGCTTTATATTGAATATTTTAGCTTGATCAGAAGACTTGTCAGTAGTTGACAGCCGCAAATTGAATGAAGAACGGAGCACGAAAGACAAATTTACAAAGTTGTAAAAATGGTTGTCTAGCAATAAAATTTGGCCAAGGGCGCCCAAGATTTTAACATGCTAGATGCAGTTTTTAGGGTTTGTGCCCTCTAGAAGATCATGTTCAATTTTGATCCAGCTCTACAGTGAACTTGTCAGCCAGCTCAGGAGATTTGTCAAGTGCCGGGAAATGCAAACTAAAGGTTGGTGAAAATCAAGTTTGAGATGTTGAAAATCTTTGAAAAATTTCTTAAGTCCAATGAGCAAAAGCACCCCTACTGGCTAGGGGCACCCAGAGTTTTGACGATCCAAAAGTCAAAATTAGGGTTTGCAACCTCAAGAAGTTCCTTTTCATTTTTGATCCTTCTCCTCAACGAGACTGTCAGCCAATCTACTGGATCTATCAGTCACTTAGAAACAAAGATCAAACATAAGCTTCAATGACGTTTGCAAAGGCTGAAAAATGAAAAATTTCAAAAAGTTTCTAAGTCTAGAGAAGTTGGCATTTAAAGTCAAACTTTGACTTGGAGATATTTTTGAAGTGAAGTGCATGCCTTGGTCGCCCTAAAATTTAGGGATTTTTCAACTAAACTTAGACTGATGATAAGTCTTCAGTTCCACCTCCAAACTGAACTGTTAACTGCTCCATTTTTCTTGCATGTTGCGTCCTTCCTCTTTTGCATGATTTTTGGTGCCTATTTATGGTTTAGTCTTCTTTTTGTTGACTAAATGGGGGTCCAATCAGGTCACTTCATTCCTAAATTTAGGAATTAATTGCATGTGACGCCTCCATTCATGAAAAACTATTTATTAAAGCATATGGGCATCCATTTTCTTCATCACAGGTTGAAGGTGAGCTCATATTTTCTCATGCAAACAAAATTTGGAGGAGCTACAAGAGGGATTTTTCAATGTTCTTCATAGTTCCAAGTTACGATTGCACAAAGGAATATTTTTTCATGCTTCGTCTTTCCAGTAGGTTCTTGCCAGGAATTCATCAGATGGGGTTTATACAGAGGTGTTTTTCTTGAGGATTGAAGGAGGCAGTTTACAACTTCTATCTTCTTCCCCTTACATTTATTTTATCCTTGTCTTAGGTATTCTCTTGCATGTCCAAGTAAACAACACTTTTTCACATATCTAGTCATCTGGGTTCGTTGAGCACAACGTTGGCGACAAAACCCATGTTCCAGAATTTTTCGAGAAAATTGCCATGCTACCACCTATTTTTTGGGTTTCTGAAAAAAGTAAACATTTCATAAAAAGGAGAAACTAGGTTTGATCAGCACATTGACGGCTACAAAACCCATATGCCAGATTTTTTCAGGAAAAAAAAGGCCCTGCAGCTCTTGCAACCCCTGTAGCTTTTGCTTCTAAAAAGTCATTGCATGCCCGACGAAAAGTCATTTATTCGAATTTTTGATGATCTGGGTCAGTTTAGAAATACATTCTTAACAAAACCCTCATCTCAAGAAATTTCGTAAAGATTGCCCCTGGAGAAGCTATTTTTAGCCTTTTTAAAAGTTCGTCCGAACATATCCAAGTTTACAGTCAAAAGTCTAGTTTTTCATAATGCAATTCAATCCAATTGAATACAAGACCAAATCGGTCTTGATTCATGACTTCTTGAAACTTTTGACACTGACTTGTGCCATGTTCATGCAATAAGAGCACTTTGGAAGGCGTAGACAGTACTATAATCAAGCATCTTGATCGTTGTAGATTGTTGGCAGCAGCTTCTATTCCCATCACAATGTCGGATCTCGAGTTTGTCATTGCATGCATCGAGCATTACAACCCTTCTACATGGAAAATTCAATCAACAGATGGGCGAGTTGTTTGCAGCCTCAAGCCGAGAGATGTTGAAAAGTATTTTGCCTTTCCACCCCGTACAGATAATTGCATCATAATCATGGAGGAATGTGAAAAAATATGGCATGCAAAAAGGAGAGATCCCAAAAGAAGGTCGCTCAAAGGTGGTTGATAGAACAACGAACCAATTTGTTGAAGCTTGGGCATGGAGAATTCAAAGATGAGATTGCTATCCTAATTACCTTGCTCAATCGGATCACAGGCCAAGAAGAAGCTAATATCTTTCGGCCATGGATGTTTTACGTCATCTCTCAAATTGTCAATAATAAAGAACATTATGATTGGGCAATGTTGATTAGTGAAGTTCTTCACTAGCAGATCACGGGATTTCTCAAGCTCCACGAGTTTCATAAGGTTTCACATCTCATCTATCCAATTGCTTTCCAAGGCAATTTTAGAGTCTTGAAGACTGTTGGAACTCTTGTTGTTCAGCGTGTGCATGAATACTTCCCACTGTTGGAGCCTTCGCAAGCTGAATAGGATTTCAAGCAAGTGAACGATCATTTTCTGATGAAGATAGTGAGAGATCTTGAAAATGAGATGCAGATAAGGATTTCAGCAGATGCCAAATCAACAATGGAGAATTGAGCTGATTCGTTTATCCAATTTCCCACATTCATCTACATTAGAGTGTATGGTTTCTCAGGAGAACCTTTGATGCTACCAAGATACCCATCTGACAAAGTCTTGTTCATGGAGTTCTTGAGACAAGTTCATGAGGCTCATTCTTTTCTACACAATCGGCAGAAGACAACATTCACTTTTCCATGTAGATTGGGCATATACAAATGCAAATCAACAACGATTGCAAGTTGATGAACCACGAATTGTCAAAACTTCATCTCAAATACCTCAACAAAAATCACTCATATGATCCTTTGGGCCTCTTTGCAGCTCGTTTGGAGCAGAATCATTCACACAAGCCAGCATTTGAAAACTTTTGGGTCAATTGTGAGGATGAATTCAAAGTACGCAGGCACCATTATTGTAGACTCACTCTTCCTCAACTTGTTGATTTCTTATCAGAAGATGTTGAAGGTTTGTTGGATGATGATGAAGAAGTTTTACTCACTTCATTCGTCAATGATCAAGTTGCTCGCCAACCGCTTCGACAACTAAATTGGTATGCCAAAAAGAGCACTTCAATTGAGGATCTATCAAACCAAGTTGTCAAGACTAGTATGCTTTTCCTGGACAACAAGAGGAGACGGAAGGTAGTCCTAGTTTTAGAGTCGCCAATTGTACATTCTTCACTACCTTCTATGTCAAGATCAAAACCCAGACAAAAGACGTGGAGCAATCCGCCCAAAGGTGCTAGGGTTAGCAGAAGAACAAAGAGTTTGAAAGGAAACACAAGTCAATGAGAACAACTAGAAAAGGTGCCAAAAATTCCAACAGAGCCTGTAAGAAACCTGGTGTCTCTCAACCCAACTATGCTGAATAAAGTAAACTGTTTTTCTGTGTTTTGTAGATTTTGTATTATTTTGTGGTTTTTTTGCAGCAATAAGGAAAATGCAATTTTGATAATAAAAAGCTATAAAAATTAATAATAAATTCAATAACAATAAATGATGCATTTAATAACCCTCAGAGAGAAGGCGCATGGTTTTATTCTCATTACTGAATGATTACAATTCATTTCCGGAACCATGTAAATAAGAAAACAATATTATTTATTTCAAGAACTTGATTTATACTTGCAGCCACCTGGTGAAGCATGAAATGGTACGGCCAAGTGAAATGATGACTTCTCCAGCCTCGAAGTTGAAGCAAAATACTCCAGAGACCAAGGCGTCCCAGATGGTGAAAGTAGAAGACAAAAAGGCAAGGCATTTTTGCTTGCAGGAAAAGTACGGCCCTTGCTGCTGCAAAAGTACGGCCTGAACCAGCATTAAAGAAATCCGTACAGTCTGGAAATGCGTGCCAGATGTTGGATAAACCACTACCAATGGAAAAGATTCACTGCTGGAGGATAATCAATCAAAACTCTGAATATGAACTCCACAATATGCATTGTAATGACCTCTGAATGAAGCCACTCAACTGACAATCTTCAACTGGTATTTCACAACCTTAGTATGTTTGATTCTGAAGAGGGAACGTTCTCCAAAATCCAATGATTTGCAAAAACCCTTGTTTCACAAATCCCAATGCTCTCAGAGAGAAAAATAGACAAATTAGAATAATCATGAATGAATTCAATTTGTCTTTGATGAAATATATACTCCTTCTCAAAAGTTCGACCCTTCTCAAAAATCACTTAAAATCCATTTAATAATATAAATTCGCCTCTTTTAGACTTAGGCATTTTAATTAATAAATGGTGTCCCAATTAAATAAGTAATGAATACTCATTTAATTATAACATTTCACCTTTATTATAAAGTATTAAATACCTTATAATTCACCCTTTAATAAACACTTTAATATTTCATTAAAGTGACTTTATATTATAAAGTCAGATTAATAACTTATCAAATGCTCCAATAATCATTGTTTGCTCATTAAATCATCAAACTGGGTCGAAACTGATCTAACCAACTAAACCAGGTGCCTTGCCAGAAATAGTTACCTCTGTCTACCTAACTTACTATAAATAGTAAATATCTGAAAATCACTCTGTGAGAGTTTGCAAAGGCCCAAACCTGAATCAACTGATGGAGTAATGTTCCCGAATGCCAGATAACTGCCCAAGTAACCCTCTAAACACATCTGTCAGCCTACGAGGGTCTGAATGATAGGCTAACCCCTCAATCAACTGCACTACCTAGGAAGGGGACATTACAGAGCCAGTGGCGCAAGCTGAAGCCGAGTCCACATCTTCTGGTCCGCCACTATCTCCTCAACCTCCTCCCACTTAGATAGATTCAAAATCAGAATCGCCAGTTCGTGGAGTCTTAGTGCCAGTTAATTCATCAAGAATTGACATAGCTGCAGCCTTTTCTCTCCCAAAGAAGTTAACGTGGATCATTTGTCTTGGCTTGAGAAAACTTTGGGTAGAAGGAGGCAAAAGCCTTCTTATCAGCTGGGTCTTTTAGAGTTTGGCGATGTCTATCAAGTAGCATCAAATAAGAAGATCAACAAACAGGTGCACATAGAGCAGAATCCTGATGTAGAGATTGTCAATGAGGTCACTGCACTGCCGGAGGGCAAGAGACTCGATGAGGTTGAGGTTGGTGATTTCACATTTGTCAAAGCCAACATTAATACAAGCACTCAACACGTGGACGTGAGCCTCTTTAAGGTAGCTATAGGTAATCTTTAGGAGCGAGTGATGAAGGACGAAGAAGACAAAGCAGCCCTCAAGGCTGAAAATAAGCAGACGCGACGATATATCTCAGATCTTCTTCATGGGAATTCAAACGTTGTAGCTATTCTTCCACAGTTTCTAGAATCACCCACAAATCAACAACAGCTGGGTCAGTTGGTCAATCATGGAAAGCTTTTGGAAGACTAGATCGAAGATTTTGTTACAAGGGGCAAATACCTTCTTGCAAAAATGTACCAATTAAGGTACAATGCTCACGATCTTCGTCAAGGAATTCAACAACTCTAGTTGAGTATGGCGGAGAACAAACCAAGAGATGAGATCATCATTTCTCACTTGGCAGTCGCATATGATGTCGTTGTAGCAGATGAAGACAAAAGGAAGCTTTTTGCTTGGAGAGAACAACACCTCTTCAAAGTAGAAACTTATGAAAAAGTGTCTATAAAGATGGCTGAAATCAAACAAAATGTTGTCAATGCTATCAGGCTCGTAAGCGGATCCATCATACAGATCACATGCCATTATCTTCATGAGGATGGTACTTACATCGATCTCAATGTTGTACAAGCAGAATTCCAGAGTTTGGTTCGTGATGGTTTTGATGGTGATCCTGTGGCATCCAAGTTGAATCATTTTTCTGTGATGTCAACAAGTTTCAACAAGGTGACTGAGGAGGTCAAAGAATGTTTGAGATTGCCCATAGATGGAGAGAAGACTTTGAGTAAACAATCCATTATTTTGGACAGTATCAAAGTGCCTGAAGAAGATGCAGTTAATGATTTCTTGGAGAAGATGATTGCTCATGATGACTTGGAGTAGACAATCATTTAGATCCCACGATTTTCCCAAGGATAGAGTCAAAGGCAGCAATCAACTCAACATCACTCTTGAGTTCAAATTGCTGATTTCATGCATATTTATCTCTTCTTTGGGAATATCTTTTGGTGGAGGTGGAACTTTCAGTTAGGTTTTAGTTAACTGATGTTGGTTATCAATTGACTCTCATATCAATAAGACTTATGTGTTGCAAAATCCAATTAGTTTTAGTTTTGGACTAGTTAACTGAGGTAGTCTTTCTAGTTAACTGTTAGCTTATCTTTGTTTAGAAATAGTAATAACTCTTGCATGTTGGCAAGATTGAATGCTAACTCAAGGAGATTTTAGGGTTCCCTACTGTTGATTTAAGATAGCTTCGGTCAGATATAAATGATGATTGCATTCATGCATCATCATCATTTATATTTAACCAAATTGTTCTTAAAATATAAAACCATCAAAATAAGTTATTCAAATTTCTGGAAATGATGATCGAAATTTGCAATTGAATCAAATCGGAATGCACCTTATATAATCGCTGCTTGTTAAAGCACGCATTGATGTTTATGGTAAACATAGTATGATTGCGGGTTGTTGAGGGAAGTCGCGCGCCCAAGGGACACGTCCTCTCATGAGACGTGTCTCTCCTTGAGGCGTGTCTCCCTCATACAAAAGGTGGTTCATTCGGCATTTGCAAAACATCGAAATTAATAAATGTTCTGCAATCAGCACATTCGAAATATAAGAATTAAATCTGTAACTTAGAATTCTAGAACAGAATTTCACACTTAGAATTTCCTTATGATTTTTAGGCTCCTAGTTTTGATAAGATTTGATTGCATTTACACCTACTCCTTTGAGATTCTAAAAATAAGAGCACCTTGCTCATTGTATTTTAACTTTTGCTCGTAATAACAAATTGTTGTGCCACTTTCGCCTGTAATATTGCTATTCAGTATTGGTTCACATTGTGTAAGAACAAGATTGTATGTAGGTTTCATCATGCAGATCCTTGTTCAATTTATCGTTTAATGTCATGTTATATAGCTGGTTTGATCGTCTATTGTGTGTTTGTTTCATTATGCAATTTGCTGTCCCAGATGTGCTAGTGTTATCTTTGATTGAAGTTGAGATAATAAAGTCAAGAGAGCCATGTACCTTTGATCTAAAATTCCCAAAGTCTTTCATGTTTGTTGTTTAAGTAATCTATATTTCAGCCTACATGCAATGGATACCCTTATACCTCCCAATTTTTGTTTTCTTTGTGTTCATGTTTACATTTTGAGATTTTTTGAGTTTTTGATGCTTATAAATGCCAAATGAAACTGATAATAACAATGAACCAAAGGCAATGCTAACTAAAACAATATTCAGAAAATACACACACGGAAATGATCTATTCAACCAAAATTTCCAGATTTTAATTGCACTCAAAATATCCACCTTTTTGCAATTTTAATGAAGACCCAGTATATGAAATACAGTGTGATATCTAGGGGTTACATACCCATTTGCCAATTTTGAAGTTCCTCAATATGTGCTAGGCAGGTTGCAGCAATTGGAGCCTCCAAATCACTTCAAATCTACACTTTCAGAAAGCTCTCCACCGCGATTATGTAATGTCCCTTCCTTAGGCGTTTCAGATCTAAGCAAAGGTTGACCTATTACTAGGGTTCTCGTAGGTCAACAGTATGGATAAGGGACCCATTCTGAGGTTTTGGAGCCTTGCTTGGTGCCTTTTGAGCCTTCAGTTGGAGTTTAGAGGATGAACTTAGAGATAATTTGGAAATATTTAAGTTGTCTCTAAGGGATTAGTAAAGGGGTGAATAGTAACCAAAAATTAGGAGGAATAGTGAAAAGTTCACCCCCTTGTGCCATGAAGCCTAGACACATAACTTGAGGCTCCTAAAAACAACTTAAAATGATAAAAAAGAAGGCCTTAGTGAAAACCCACGCCTAGCTTGAAGGGGCCAAGTAATTTTATTAAAATTACTAAAAGGGGTGACCACTTTGGGGAATAGTGAAAAGTTTATAAAATGAGTTTGAGGCTGCCATTTGACACATCTCAAGTTTATAATTTTTAGAGCAGCTTGCAAGTTGGAGCTCAAGGAGGGTTTCTACATGCAGATTTGGCCTTCCAGGAACGAAAACTCTTGGGAGAAGGGAGTGTTGGACGTAGCCCCAGCATTCTAGAAGTTAAAAACAGCTTCAAAAGGTTCTCTTATCAGTTTGGCAGCAAGTTTTGAGGAAGAAGATTGCAGATCAGTCCATTTTGAGGGCAGAAATTTACATCAGATTGCAAACCAGTCCTTTTAGAGGGCATTTCTACCATCCTACAGCAGTTGCACAGTCAACCGCATCTCCGTTGGGCATTTGGGCTTTAAACCCTAGCTATCAAGTGGAAATTTTGAAGTTTTGGAGCTGAAAATTCACCTACAGCAGTGGCAAAACTCCTCACACCTGGAAACGAATTGGGTAGTCATTTTTAGAGCTGGGAGAGTTTGAAATTGCTGTCACAAAGTTATATCAGACCTGAGGTTTTATTTGCAGCCTTGTAATAGTCCATTTCCAGGTCTATGGATGAATGGGTATGTTGTATTTGGCCCATATCTATGTAATCTCAATCTTTTCTTAATACAATCATTGTATGCTTTGGTTATTTTCCATTATCAGCATTGTATATGTCATGTTATTCGCATAAAACTCAAAAACAAAAACAAAAAACAAACAAAACAAAAACATCTCCTATACACTAGTCAAAGGCTTCTTCAAGAGACAAACTCAAAAAAATCAGATCAAATCGGGTAAGGAATCTTTCAGTGGTATCAGAGCGATGATCTTGCTAGCCTATGGGCACTCTTTTCATTCCTAAGCATCCTAGAGAGGTCGGGCCGCACAGAAATTATTCCAGCAAGAGAGCATGCAGACAATTTTGGGTTGACACTAGCATTTCGAGTGCAACTATGGGAGATACCCATGATGGCAGTAGAAGTCCCCATCAAGGGTAGAGATAGAATCTGCAAGAAGATCCTGATCGTGGGTTATTCAAAACTTTCGTTAATACACAACCACTGATTGTTCAAGCTTTAGACAAACTTCAAAATACCCTAGACAGGATGGATTTGGGTCGGCCTAGGGATAGGCGTGGCAAACATGATAGACATGAAAGAGCAAATAGGTCTATTACAGTTACAAGCAGCCGTGGGAGTAGCAGGGCCCCCTCGTCGAGGGACAGTACTCTTGGTTCTCCTAGGCCTGACAAGACTCATACACGCACAGCAAATAGGCCCATGCAACCCTATTTTCCTCCTAGAGATGAACCACCACCAGTTAACCTGCTTGAGGGAGTGGAGTTTCAGGATACTGTTATGGCAATGAGTGATGAGTGGGCTCGTCTTCCAAAGCATGTTAGGGATGCCTTTCCTCTACCTCAGTATTGTTCACAGTGTAGAGATAGCATGAGGAACCGTGGTGATAGGGAGGCATAGACAATAGCATAATGGTGACCTCCATCGAGCTACTAGCAAGCTCACTATATCTCCCTTTGATAGTAGTGAGAAGATCACTACTTGAGCTTGGGTGCACACGCTTGACATCTACCTTTTACTTAAGCCGATGCCTGAGGCGAGGCCATCCAATTTGTAGTACTACACTTAGAGGGTGTGGCTTATGATTGGTGGCATCATGATTTGGTTACCCAAAACCATAGGCTTATTCATTCTTACAAGGAGTTCACTGAGCGGTTCATTGCCAGATTTGACCGTAAGGATGTTGAGTTGTACTATAGGGATTTAACCCTACTGCGACAGACTGGACACGTTGAAACTTAAATTAATGAGTTTCAACGCATTGCTGTTATGGTCCCCGACATGCCAAATAGATGCATGGTGATGCTTTTCATAGAAGGTTTGCATGATAGATTATGGGGTTTGGTCAAGGCTCTTAAGCCTAGGACTTTACATGAGGCTATTCAGATCGCCCTAGACCTTGATACTTCACCACCTCCTACTTCTTATCAACAAAATACGAAGTTTTCCAAGGGCTCCAAGCCTTTCCAGAGATCTTTGACACAACACAAGACTGCACCACCTCCTCCCAAGATGGATCAAGAGACACGTAATGAGTTGAGAAGGAAGAAGCTATGCTTCACATGTAAGGAGCCTTGGGAGCCTGGACACCGATGCCTTGGGAAAGGCAAGGCGCATCTCATTGAGATTGTGTCTGATATGGATGATGAGCATATACAGGATAGGATAGAGGATACAAATTCAGAGGGCAGCAATGGTGAGGATTTACAGAAGGCCCCACAGCTGGAGCTCAGAGTGGGTGACGCATTCGATGCACCCAAGCCTATCATTGCTACCCTGTCAGGAGTCCCTAAATACCATCCCTTCTGTTTGAAGGGAGTGATTAATGGACAATGTGCGACTTGATTTGTTGACAGTGGTGCCACGCACAATTTTATTGATGAGGGACTGGTTGCTAAGTGAGGATTGCAGTAGAGGATTTTCCTAGTTTCAGTGTGACAGTAGTCGATGGATTTTCTATGAGGTGCACCAGGATAGTTCCGCAACTTAGTATACAGTTGGGAGATTACACCTTGACCGATGATTTTTATGTGGTGGGTCTAGGTGACATTGATGCGGTGTTAGGCATCCAATGGTTACAGTCACTCGGTAGGTACATACAGGATTTTCAGAGGATGGAGCTAGAGTTTACAATTGGTGGCAAGAAGGTGGTGTTGAAGGCACTCTCAGAGGGTGGACCCATGGTAGTTTCAGCACATAGAATGGAGTCTATTTTCAGGCATGGGGATTTTGCTTGGGCAACACAATGTTAACATTTCGTCCAAGTCACGTTCTTCAAATGATAGACCAGCATTTCATGTAGATATCCAGGCAGTGTTGGATAGGCACAACGTGGTGTTTGGAGACCTTCCTTCTAGTAGACCTCCTGACTATGGGTTTGAGCATGTGATAGAGTTGGAGGAGGGCGCCAAGCCCGTGATTACTGTCCCTTATCATCATCCTAAGGCGCATAAGGAAGAGATAGAGAAGACCATCCAAGAGTTATTGGACATGGGATTCATCAGGCCTAGTTCTAGCCCCTTCGCTTCTTCCGTGGTGTTGGTGAAGAAGAAGGATGGCACTATGAGCATGTGCATTGACTATCATGCACTCAATAAGAAAACAATTAAGAACAGGTATCCGATTCCGCGCATAGATGAGTTACTAGATGAACTACATGGGGCGGTGTATTTTTCGAAGCTTGATCTTCGATCGGGATACCATTAGATCCATGTTCATGAGGAGGATATCCATAAGACAACATTCAGATGCCACTACGGACACTATGAATTTTTAGTGATGCCATTCAGTCTCACTAACGCACCTGCTATGTTTCAATCATGCATGAATCATGTGTTCAATAAGTAGCTGTGTAAGTATGTGCTTGTATTCTTCGATGACATTCTAGTATACAGTAGAACCTGGGAGGAACACATGAGGCATTTGGATGAGATTCTTGGTATTATGGAGGATCAATCTCTATTTGCCAAAATGTCCAAATGTGAATTTGGACTTACAAATATATTATACTTGGGACATGTGATTTGTGCGGATGGAATGAAGGTTCACTAGGATAAGATACAAGCAATGCTAGATTGGCCGCCACCTAGGAATGTTTTAGAGTTGTGTGGTTTCCTAGGGTTATGTGCTTATTATAGGAGATTTGTTAAGGGGTATTCACAACTAGCAGCTCCTTTGACAGATCTTACATGGAAGGGGGCTTTTATATGGACAGATGAGGCACAAAGGGTATTTGACAGGCTCAAGCAGGCTATGAGCACATGTCCAATTTTAGCTCTTCCATATTTCTCTCGGCTCTTTGTTCTAGAGTGTGATGCATCAGGAGGGGGCATAGGAGTGGTACTCATGCAGAACCGCCATCCCATAGCATATGAGAGCAAGAAATTGAGGGTTAATGAGAGATTGTACTCCACCTACGAACAGGAGATGCTCGCCATTATGCATGCCTTGGCGAAGTTTCGGCAGTATTTGGTGGGAGGGAAGTTTGTGGTAAGAACTTACCACAATAGTCTGAAATACTTCTTGGAACAAAACGAACTTATTGAGCACCAATAGAAGTGGGTTAGCAAGATTCAAGCATATGATTTTGACATCGAGTTTGTCAAGGGGAAGAAAAATGTTGTTGCTGATGCACTTTCCAAGAGGCCTTCAGTTGCTGCCCTTTGTTCCATGAGTGAGATTTCAGCTAATTGGAAGTCTCAACTTTTAGTTGAGTATTCCAACAATCAGTTCGCATGTGAGGTTTTGGATGGACGGGTCTAGGATGACAGGTACACTATGATTGATGATGTGATACACTACAAGGATAGGATCTATTCAGTCCCTGGGTCGAAGCTTAAGGAAAAGATTCTACATGCCATCCATGATATGTAGGTCACATTGTAGTTAAATTAAGGGAAGCTACTTGAAAGCAAATGGTAAGAACAATAATAAATATATCAAAAAGGTTCTCTTCTTTTTTACTCTTGTTAATATCCATCAAATCCTTCAATACTGTTTATACTTGAATATTTCCATATTATACTAAAACCATGTAGAAACACAAGATCGATTTTCCAACAAACTGAAACATTATCATTACCTGTGCTGCATCATATGAACCTTGTCTCATCAATCCTCTTGCAGCCTGAAAAAAGATACAAGCCTGCTCTGAACCCAAATCAGCAGCCAGAAGCCTGCTAGAACTTTCATTATCTTCATGTTTTCTTATAAGATCTTGAGACTTCTGGATATACAAGAGCCTATTTTGTACAATGTCGTCCCAAGCCTCAACTTCATCAAACTCGGCTGTCGGCCAACGATTCCGCCACAATACAAGCAAGCTAAAAGGAAAAAAAAACAGTAACCCAAAATTTAACATTCTAGGAAAAGCAAAAGACAATAATCGAAAACTGATTTCAAGCAAACAACAAAAAGTTTCAGACAGCCAAGCTTTACTATGACTGATAATTTTCATTTTAAAGTGAAACTAAACCCAAACACATCAACAATCAAGTCAAATTATTATGTATCTCAAACAACCAGCTCACTAGACCAAACTAGGACACAATATAGGGAATTTTATGTATGAAATACAAACCTCTGCAATTGAACCCTTAAACTTGTAATCGGGATCATCTCAACAAATTCATCCAGTTCTACAATCCGCTGAAGCTGCCTTACTAGTAGATGTTTGCTGACAGTTGCAAGCGGATGAATGGATGACCAATGCTTTATGAAACTGTCAAAACCCTTTTGAATATAAAATTTGGCAAGGTCAAACTGATCATTTATTACAGCTAAAGTTGCAAGCTCTACACTGAACTCATCATATAACAACTCTCTTTGTGTGCCATTCTCAAGTGCACCCTGTACAAAATGTGATAATAATGAACTGTATGTTGGTAATTTAAGAGATCCCTTAATGAAAAGAGACAGGTAAGGATCTTGTATGCCTGGAGACCACAAAATCTGAAAGTCAGGTTCTTCTGATGCTTCTTTATTAATCTGAAGGAGTGTGTCCTCCATTATATCTTGCCACCGATTCAAGTCTACCAAACATTGCAAGCGCTGGTTGTACCACAAATCTTGTTCTACACTAGTGATATCAATACCTGCAAGTAAATACCAATTGACAATGTTGTTTGGCATGAAATTAATTAACTGAAGCATGGGTTAAAGATTCGCAAAAGAATGGAAATTCAAGCCAAATAAAAAGAATGTGCATTCTTTTCCCATTGGGACACAGTTCCAGGTGCTTTCCTTCCTTGCCTATAAAGTGAGACTTTTCTTCTTATCAAAAATGCATAGCTAATATAAATCATGAGTTCCCTGAGGTAATATAAGATACATTATATATTTAAGAAATTTAATTTAGGAATAAAATAAAGAAAGAAAGAACAAAATAATTTAAGCAAACCTTCTTCAGTATTTGCGCCTTCAAATTGATTAATTGCTTTGTCATAGAGCTGAAGAGCTTTGTTAGAATCCCCATGCAGCTGAGACTCCAAAGCAAGTCCAGTTATTGCTGCTTTCGTAAGGCTTGTTTTGTAAATAGAAAGCACCACATCATGTTCTCCAATTGACTCATACAACTTCACAAGCTCTAACCAAGCTTCAACAACAAAATCTTCCTTACGAACTCTCCTAGTTGGTCCACAATGCCTCTTTATACTGGCTTTATGCACCTCATCTGCAGCTGTTTCATGTAAAATTGTATTCTCTAAAAAACGGATTCCAGTATGAAAATTTCTTGACTTTTGGGATGCAGAACCAACAAGTTTTGGCTGTATCCAAGACTCCTTAGTCTCCAAACAAATATCCATTGCACAGCCAACAAAAGATACACCATTTCTAGTCCTCTTCAGTGCTGCCTCAATTCCATCTCTTACTGTATGTTTCAATTCATGCTCTGCTTTGTGCAGTTCATTAGGATGTAGATAATATATAGAATGACAAAGGACAATAAGGAAAAGCCTGGAAAACACATTATCTTTCTCAGCTAAAACTGACAGAGGAATTATAACATCCTTGTATGCAATTTCAATGTCTGGAAGTTCTCCTGAATCAAAAGAAAATTAAGAATGTAATTTCATCATGCAATGCATCAAGAATACATCCAACAAACAATTCTTTAATAGGCATATGTCACATATATATGAAAAGGAGAACTTTATGATTTTGTAATCTTTTGCATTTATTACAACAGGACAAAACCTTGAAAGTTCTAAATACAAAAATGTTTAGAAGACTAAGATGCAAAACCTCACCCACCTATCCGATATTTCCTCATCATTTGCACCTTGTTTGCTCGTTCCAGAGATTGCTGCACCAACTGGGATTGCCTTCTGCGTGCAGCATTTATTGCATTGATTTTAGCTTGGGAATTTGCAAGGCTCGAATGTAAAATTCGCCGTTTTAGTGTGGTGCCTTTATCAACTAGAGTTCCTCCTCCATGTTGAAGGCTGTCTACACTACTATTGCCTTCATATTGTGAAAGTGCAAACAAAGAACTTCCCACTTGTACATCTCCAGTAATAGAACTCTGAGTCTGTGAAAGTGATAGTGGTTGTGATGGTACATATGTTGCACGTATGATATTTTGACTTTGGGCCTTGCCTTTGGTATCAATGCCACCTGAGTCTTGAATGGTATTATCCAGTGAGTTCAGACTAGTTAGCTGTGTTTGTGTTTCTGAAAAGAGAGGAGTCATTGGCAATGTTCCACCTAACCAAGATGTGTTAATAGTGTACTCATGGAATTCACAATCAGAAAGTGGTGCATTGAATACAGGACGCCCAAAATCAACTGATTCTTCACAAAGCTGCAAAAAAAATATATATATTGGATTATTGCATCAGAAGAAAAATATGTAAGTCATGCATCTTTCAAAGGTTTTGAAAACCAATGCATAGCACTGATAAACAGAGGATCAACACTGACAGACCAGAAGATGTACCTTCAGCAAAAGATTAACTGTAATCTGTGACCAGTGGTCTTCTACATCTGCATCGTATATGTCATTTACTATCTGAAGGAAGCGTGGACAAAGATCATGAGAAAGCTTTGAATGCCAAAAACTTTGAAGATTATGCTTCACTGCATCTGAATCATCACTGAGGCCTAGTAATAAATGATGATGCAGTAACTCATTCTTGTCCATACCCTTCTCTTTGTATAAGAAAATCAGAATGTTGAAGTATAATTGCCGGCAATCACTATCTTCATGATCAGTGAACGTATCATATAAAACAGGAAGCACTTTTTCTGTTAACTTGGAATTGGGTAGGTCCTTGACAAGCTCAGAAACCAGCTGAAGAGACTTTAACTGAGCAATTTTATCCCTGTGTGTCAGAAGTTTTGATAGAAAGGGTGCAACTGTGTTGAAAAGATTAGGAATGGAATCCGACCTCCTTAGTAGAATATCCAGAGCAGTGACCCTAAACACACCATGTATGCGTGGCAATAGATCCAGAACCATTGCAGCATAACTATCAAGAAAAGGAGGAAAATGGATTGTTATTTTGTCAATAATGTTTAAAAACTGCCCAGGATCCCCATCTTTGAAAAGTGACAAAAGAATTTGTTTCAGAGGCGACAGCAGCATGTGTTCCTTTATGCTTAGTTTTCCTTCTTCTGTGTGTTTTAATACCATTCCAATGAGTTCTGCTGCAGCATTGTATACATTCTTCAGTTTGTATCTTACATTAAGAAGAAGAGCCTTACAGAGATCCTCCTCAGACACTGTAAAATTGTCTGATGAACCACACAATGAGATACCTGAAGCTGCCATTACCCCAAGAAGCTGCAATCCAACAGATCTCTTGATACCTACTGATTTGTCATTCATATTTGGATTTCCTCCACCAATAGTAAGATAGCGAATGACTGTACATCTATCAAGGCTTATTGAATCTTTCCATGTCTGCATGTAAAGCCTTATGACTTCTAAGTTAGCCTGTAAAACCAACTTTGATGTGTGACCTGCCACCGAAATTAAATGGTTCACAAAAGAAGAAGCTACAGGAACATCAGGCGGGACAGGCAAATTCCACTCTAATATAGTGATGCATATGTCTCTAAGCATGTAATGGAAAGTTCTCCCTCCAGAAAGATCAGGATCTCTTAAAATAACTTGTAGATATGGCCTGAACCAGGTGGAAGCAAATGATGCAAGCACCTTTCGTGCTTTGCTGATAATTTTTGCTATGAACAAACATACATTAATAGGGGTAACAACATTTGCCAATGTTGCATACAGAGATTTCATCCACTCTGGCATTCCGTCATTAGGCAATTTCACACTGAATTTTTGTTGGCAATGCTCTATCAACCGTAAGATAATTCCCATTGATGGATGTCGATCAAAATCATCTTGATCTATTTCTTCTTTCTCAATGAGCTCCTCCCCATTAGTTTGGATGGCATTGAAGTCATTCACTTGAAAGCTTTCTGTGACAGCCTGACCACTATCATCATCTTTGACATCCACATTTACTTCATCTCCAGTTCTTTTTTGGGAATCATTTAAAAACGTGTTTATTAGAGCTGGTTCATCTGTAAGTGTTGCACCAACAATATATTGAGATGAAAGTGAAAACACCCCACTGCTTCGCTTTGTACGACTTCTTTCTGATCGCATGCTCTTCACAGCAAGATATGAAGTTTGCAACATTGAAGTTTCTACAGGAAAGCTATTATAAACCTTTGAGCAGTCAACAATGTTCTGCCAAAGAGGCTTTCCAGGGAAATCTTTAAAAAGAACTGCATACAATTTTTCCTGATCTTGAGTCCGCATAACGATTTCTGCAAGACAATTGTATGCTGCAATATGCAGTTCACGCCACAAAATGATGTTCTCTGGGAAAGGAAAGGCAGCAGGATCATTTCTTGCACGTGAATCACTAGTTGCATGCTGCATCAACAGTTGATTAGAAACAATAGGAGTGATTTTATCTTTAATAGATTTTGCATCCAGCCTATTAAAAAGCAATTCCACCATCTTATAATGGCAGATCCTAACAACAAGATAATCTTGTTCTGTTTCCAATGTACTTTGAATTCTGTCTGGACGCTTCTCAAATATCTGTTTAAACTCAACAATGTTATCTTCATACCAACCAACGATAAAATCAACTGGAGCTCTATTGATCATTGGGACAAACATGTAATCAAAAACAGCACGTCGTAGGCTTGGGACTTTGTCACAATCATTGAGCATTTTTAGACAATGAACACATGCAATTCCTCTATTTTCGTCAACAATTTCTGCATATGATTCCAATATTTCCTGTGCCTTTTTTCTTGCTAGCTTTACATGACTCTGGAAAAGTGGGAAAATAACTTCCAACAGTTCCACCCTATTGGCCATTAATATTGCATCTTCAAGCCTCTGAAGCATCTGAATATAGGCAACCCTTTCATTTGAACCTTGGGGTATATCTGTTTCTCGCACTAACAAATGATCAGTCACGACTTTTGTTACAGTGTCTACCAGACGGAGCAAAAATTTATTGCTGATTGCATATTTTAAGAAATAAGGAGCTATAACAAGTGCATTACTCTTCACTGTCATTACTGTATTTCTTTGCAGCAGCTTCCTAGCCCCCAAATCAGGAACAAGTTGGCCACTATTGAAAAGTAGATAATAGCTCTCAATGATGAAACAAAAAGATGGCTGATTCTCTACTAGAACAGTGTCACAACTAGTATCTAGCATAAATAACTTATGGAGCATCTCCAAAAAGAACAACTTGTCACTAAGGGTAGCCTCAGGATTACAGCATGGATTAAGAAGTTGAACATGTTTAAGGCACTCCTTAAGGAAACTGGACTTTGTAATGCTTTCCCTTTTTATATAATCGTCTAGAACTGCAATTAGCAGTAGCCTAGCAGTGAAATTTTGTACAGCTTCTTTTAATAAAACTGAGAGGCACTCTTTGTATGAAAACTTTATTTGTTGAACAATGACATTTCTGAAGTTAAAAAAAAATCGACTTCCAGCACCATTCTCTGCTGACTTCTCAGATCCAGACTGACCCAATCTTTTATGGTCTAACACCAATTCTAACAACTGATAAGCCGTGACACCCAATGCTATGGCCAATGTTAAAATCTCCAAAGCAACAGGTTGTAATGCTGGAAGGCATGGCTGTTGTAATGATAACAAACTGTTTAGCAACTTATGTCTGGTGCTTTTTGCATTCTCTTTACCTAATGCAGGCAGCAAAATTCCCACTTGATGTAATTGCTGATATCCTTTCAAAATGTACATTATATTTACTAAATCCATGTGTTTGGAGAAGCTCAAGAAATTTATGTCAAGCTGAATTTTTCCTTCAGATAACAAGGTCCTAAGCAAATGTATGAAGCTCTCTTTGAATACTGATGATGCAGATGACAACATTTTAATGACTTTCATGGTTTGCCTCACAAGATCTTCTAAACTATGGGACTCCAATGATGAATAAGCAATTTTTCGGGGATGGAAAAGAACTTCAAATATCAAGTTTTGAAAATGAGGTTCATTAAAGGGTACAAGTTGATGGATCCTACCATCCTCTTTCAGTAGGGTTTTCATCCGTTCCTGAGATATGTCTACATCATGCTCCTTTATTCCAAGTTCAACATAAAGCAATACTTCTAGAAATTTCAGAAGATCCAGTATTGTCTTTACTCTTAGACATCCATGACATTCTCTCTGAGAAGGAGTTAAAGGCTCCAATAAATTAAGATATGTGTCCCAACATGAATTTTGAAGGAAAACAGTGATAGCAGAACCAATGCTAAGGATTTCCTCACCAGTCTCCAGAACTATATCATTTAATGATAATAATTGTTCCTTCAAAGCCCATTCAAACCATTGCAGACAACACATAAATTTTTTCATCCATATCTCAAGCATCTCAACAGTACACTTATCACTGTTTAGGTCAGGAAATCTCAACCCAATATCAAAAACCTTCAAGGTGTCTTTGACCTCCTGTACATTTTTTACCTTGGACTTGAACCAATTAGCAGATGATCCAACTGCACAAGCCAGAAAAATATCATCAATTTTGAAGGAGAAAGGAAAACAAATGACTTACATTTTTTAACCTTCCTCTTGATCATATTACAGGATTAAATAAAATGATAGTGTATCTTTTCGCAAAGTAAAACTAGTAAGGAATCTAAACAATGCGATCTTCTTCCACATTACTGGTGAAAAAGAAGAATTGTAAATATATATCAATACAGTTAGAAATGCAACTTGTGAAAGGTTTCTGATACAAATACTGTATTAGATATGAATATAGCAGAATTTAATCTAGTATATAGACAGAGACAGGATGAAAAACATGTGGCCATGCACTCAAAACTCAAAAGAAATAGATATATCAGTGCACAAAAAAGAAATCAGACTAAAACTGAGAGTAGTAAAAAGAAACTCAAAATCAACTGCTATTATTGAAAAAGAAAAAATAGGTTTACGTGCTTCATTTTTTTTCGCTTTAACATTATTTCTTTCTTTGCAGGGCTCAATATCACAGATATAACCCATACCATATGCCCAAGCCATAGACCAGACCATACCATACTTCAGAGTAATAACTGATAGTAATGAAAATAAACTATCAAATGTCCATATTGGAAAAGAGAATATAGGTTTAGGTACTTCTTTTTTTCTTTGATGTATTTTCTTCCTTTGCAGGGCTGAATTTCCCAGATGTAACCAATACCATATCCAAGCCATAGCCTAGACAATATCATACTTCGATCCATGACAGATACACTGATATAGTGCACCCAAGTCTTTTTACAATTATCAAATCTGTGATTGTTAAAATTTGAAGTTTAATTATGGGTTTACATAATTTAATACCGGTTTCTTTATCATTTTGGCACGAACAGAAAGAAAGAAAATATATTAGTGCCCAAGAATGACCAAAAATACATCAAAGGGACTCAAACATACGGCAGGTATAATAGAAAAGGACTAGGCAAAAAGAGGCCCTGGACACAAAGCAAGAAACTACAACAAAGTAAGAATAGCCGGAACATGGGGTTAAAGTAACAAAAGTAACCCCCAAACAAGTACAATTAAATGTAAATAAAAAATTGAGTGGAAAATCCTGCAAAGCAATAAAAAGAAGACCAGCCAGGTGTGGAACCCAAATCTCCAAGTGTAAAAGTTTAATGAGATGTTGGAGAAGCCAAAGATGTTCTCATCTATCACTGTAAGAATACCAATGCCAAGTTTGAGAATGCTCATCACAGAAAGTCCAGGGCTAAGGAGGCCATGTTGGACAATCATAGGAGGCAATAATCGTTCTTGTCCTGTCCTCAGTATGTGCATAAGATTACATACACTTTCCCAAATTAATCCCCATAACATTCTAATTAATTGATTCCGCACCTGTATGGATGTAAATAGAAACCCCTACCAAACATTTCCTGACAAACTAAAGAGTTAAGAGAAAAGCTACAATTTGAACTAATTTATATTTAGTAGATATGCTCCATAGTTCAAAATCTCTTTCAAGGAAAATAAAAGTTAAAATAGTATGAATACCAAGTTAACGGAAGTCGTATCCTCCTATATAAAAAAATTGAATGCATAGAAGAGAAAGCCAGATTAAGTAAGTTTTGAAATATCAAAGGCCAGCAAGACTTGCAAACTTCACAGCTGAGAAATGCATTACAGAAAAAGAAAGAAAAACTAGTTACATTTACATTTTGAATAGAATAAAATTGAATGATTCAAGTGTGGAACAAAACCATTTCATTCTACCTGAAATAGAGCATGGTAAGATCTGCTTAAAAAATCACATGGCACAACATTTCCAAATCATCAAATTTTCTACTCACCAGGCAAAACTTCACACATAGAATTGAACAACCACATACATTTCTCTCTACATTTTTCTTCAGATCGACCAGTTTGCAAAAACAACCAATCTAGGAAATCCTCTATGTTCAAGAACATCCTCCTATCCTTCCTATCCTTCAGCAAAATAGCGATATTCCTTTTTATCAGTCTTTCAATTCCTTCAAGCACCTTGCCCATTTGTTTCATGGTACCTGACAAAATTAAAAGAGTACATAAATTATTCCTAATACTCTATGATTTTATACTATGGAAATGTGAATCAAGTAAGAAGACATTCAACAACATTAATGTCATTGTCATTAGAGTTGAATAAAGAGTGTTAGAAGTTATCATCACCATCATCATCATTGTCATCATCATCATAAAACATCCAAACGAAGGAAGCTCAATTAGAAATTTTCAAACATAAAAAAAATGAGGACAAGTATCAATTACAAAGACAGGTTTGTGCTAGAGAACTTTCCACTTCAAATATTTTAAATTGTGTTAACTTGTTAATTATTCACAACCATAGTTTGCAAACAAACAAAGTATTTGGCAAGTATTCAAGTACTCGCAGAAAATTTCTCATGGTGTGTTTTCATAAGCTTAACTGCGACTCGCTAAAGCATAAGAAAATTTCACTAAAAATACTGCAAAAACTGGTATTTACGCTGTCCCCGTCACATGCCCGAAAAATACTTGTACACTAAAAATATGCCCTAAAATGCAACTGAAGACTGAATAACACAACTGTAGACTGAAAAAACATCTATAGATTCTATCATAGATTACATACTCTGCGATTACTCGCAGAGCAGCCGAGTAATCGAGTGATTTCCTTAACAGAGAGTACTTTCGACTTTAACGCGCCACCCTCCTGAAAACAGTCACTCACCAATTATTTGCAGAGTAATCACACAAAAAACCCTCGAGAACTCGCAAAAAAACCTGGACACAGTTTTTTGCCTGTTTTCACACAATTTTTGAGCCATTTTTGCCGCATTTTTGATGCACTTGTTGCTTATAAAACCCTTGTTTTTGCTTATTATCAGTCACCTGCAATCTGCACTAGATAATTGGTACTTGTGACTGGTTTATTTCCGTGTGAACTGGTTTATTTCCGCGTGCACTGGTTTATTTCTGCAATTTGCAGCTACAGCAACAGATTAGGTCAAAACTTTTATTCTCTTTCAAGTTCCATGATACACAATGCTGAATGCACATTATCAGTTATCATACTGATATAAGTTATAACTTATACAAAGATTTTAATGGCATTGCTGCATTACATTGTAATACGGTAATACCATTAAAATCTGTGTACTCTATAATGATCCTTAGATTTGTGAGTAAGATTGTGATAAAATCTATTAGACTTAAAATTTTGTTATTGGCACTTGCCATTGGCTGCTGTCATATGTATGACATGGTATGAGTTTTAATTGTTCATCATCATTTTAGAAGTTGAAATTTGAGCATGTTTACTCATTTGGAGATATCTACCTCAACACCCTAGTATATACAAATTACAAACTAAATTATATATGTAAAAATTAAAGGTTTTAATGAACAGTTGAAATTTGTATATCAGATTATTTGCCGAGCTTTTTCTAAGTCAAAAATTTTGGGCTTGCCGAGTACTCTCTGAGTTCGAGTATGTAAACTATGGATTCTATACATTGAAAAACATCCATAAAATGCAAGTATACTACAAAATAAGCCCTGAAAGCACTTGTATACTGATAAGCGTGCCGTAAAACTATGTTACCGGGTTCGCCCCTGGGACGTTGGGTTCTGGTCCTGGTTTGTCGCCGCTTCGGGTCCTGGTTTGGTCCCTCTGTGGGTTCGACCAAGGTTTGGGATTTTTGGGTCTGGTTTGCCCATGAAGAACCCGAGCGAAGCCGGGAAGAATCCAGAGCTAACCAAGGGTGAACCGACGTGTTTAGACGCCCAAAAAGTGTTTTTTTTGCATTTTTTTAATATTATATGCAATTTAACTTTGACCCACGCCCAAGGAAACCCTAAAAGTGACCTCTAAATTAAAAATCAAAGAGAACTTTTCTATTATAATCAAATTTGAGCAAAGATATTGCCAACACGGAACTGCATGATTATTTTTTCTAACGCACCGACTGACTCATAGCTCCTACCTTGCATAAACAAGATTAAAAAGTTACATTGACAAACAACAGAACATATAGGTTTTTAAAGTACAGGAATGCTATTATCGCACCATCACACTCATTAGACGATATATAAGAAGGAAACTACACTACTCTAGTTAGAACATACCTTGAACAGAATGAGAGGGCAAAATCAAGGTTTGAAATTAGAGTCAAAGAGAAATAGGCTGAAGCAGGAGATAATTTTTTCAAGCTTTTCCATGATTTTCTTCATAAGAAGCATTTGAAACAAGAACTTACTAACCAGCAGCTAAAGGATGAGCCCATTGCAAAAGACGTTGAGGATATCAAAGAGCATGTTACATCATTTTCATATGTTATTTGCCTGTTTTCTAATAGATGGGCTCTAAGTTGTTGGTGCTGGTATTGGTTCAGGTTCAACTTTGTGGGTTCAATCAAAAAAATTGTGGATTGGATTCATCCAAACAAAACCATATAAAAATCAGAAATATATACATATTTGCAGCAATAAGCAATAATTAAGTTCAGAATAACACACATCATATAATAAACAAAACAAACATAAAAAATTAAAAAATTAATATGTCAACAGTCAATTAGTCAAACACAAATGTCATGATATCTATTAAAACTAAAAAATAATAATGTCAAGTGTCAACAATCAACCATCACTAATCAAGCATCAACGTCACATGGGTCTTCAAAAATATTACCATCACCATCCAAGTTTACGGTGGTTTTGTTGTTTATATGATGTTATGTGATGTTCTAATCCTAATTCATGCTTCTAGACTGCATATATATATATTTACATGTTTTTTGTACTAACGAACCCAAAACGAACTAAACCCACCCCCCAAAAAATTTAGCCGAACCGACGAACCAAACCCCGGAACCCGAACCGGTAACTTAGCCGTAAAACATTAGTGTGGACTGAAAAACCAGACTGTAGATTGAAAAACTTCCAGTTTTTTCCCTAATTTTTTTTTAAGTTCCCATGTTTTTAACTTTGGGGTCTGCCAAGTTCTCATCAAATCTGTGATGTCCCCTTCTAATTAGACACCTGTACATCAATGGATTAGCCTATTATGTCGACCCTCGTAGGCTAATGGTTCTGGATAGAGGGTCTCATTGTCAAATTGCAGTGTGGATCTCCGAAGTATAGTGACAAGGTGAATTGTTGCATTTGGCATGATACTTGTGCTTAAATTTATGATACTCACTTTTTATTTCACCATCTTTGGCCTACGGACCATGTGTTTTTAAAATGAAGGGGTCACTTTATACTTTCCAGTTACTATTCATTCATAAAGTGAAAAATGTTATAACTTAAGTGAATAGTGTTCACTTTAATGAATAGTGTTTTCAATGTTAAATTATAAATATCATGAGAAGAAGTTCGACCCATTCATGCATTGAGATATTTTCTTCATGTGACTTGTGAGTTTGACTTTAAAAGAAAAGGGAGGCTAGAGTTTCCTGATTTCTTGCAGTGGGTAAGCCTGGAGGGGGCTTGAATCTTCGTTTGGAGCTGCTTGATGGTGTGAAACACCACCTTAAGGTTGCTGGTCAATTTTTGGATGTAAAGTTTGGTGGCATTAGGAGCTGTTGGTTTAAGTTTTGAGCTGATTTTTTAGTAGGGTTGGCAGCCATAGACTCCATTTACGTTTGCACAAGAGCTGTTCGCTTTTTGAAGAGTTTTTGGACTGAAATTTGCAGCTACAACCAGCTGTCCTTTTTCATGAGGGTTTCATCAGCAAATAAAAAGAAACACCTCTTCTAAGAGGTTGCAACTTCACCAAAAGGGGGTGGCCTAGATAGAGGAAGCTTGCCATACTTGATTTGGGTGGGATAAGTTTAGCTTTCGAAAGTCGTGTGCATTTCAGTGGGGTTTGGTACTGTAGCAAGTTACTATTCACAGAGCTATATGGCTGTAAGTTAAAGTATGGTATAAGATATAGTTAGCTTTAAATCTAATGTAAGTTATATATTGTATGCGTCTTATTATGTAATGAAGAAATCAGATTTGGCCATTAAATTGAGCAATGTACTCAAGGTTGTTTCAGTAGTTTAGTTTATTTGAAGTTTCAATTGTATGTATATGCTTGTTGGTACCCTTTTAGCATTATTGGCAAACAAACTCAAAGACAAGAAGGAAGAAATTAAAACAAAAACAAAAATCAGACCTACAAAACTCAGTGAAAACAAATCAGCAGAGTGGTGGAACACTACAAAATCCGAGTTTGCAAACTATGTCCATAACAATTGTTTCTATGTGACTACTATATAGGAACATAAGAAATACCTTTAGAGGCCACATCAAACACACAGCAATCAGAAAAGCAAAGAACGAAAATAATTCTGAAACATCAGGCTTCAAAGTCAAAGGGATAAATAAGTTGTACTTAAAAAACTATTCTTTATAGTACAATAATTATAGAAAAGGATTATGTTTGACAAACTAAGCACATATACAAATACGTTGAATCAATGACAAGACAAAATCAAATGTGATCTGCAGAATAGCAAGATGGGCTATTGTATTTTATTAAATGCTATTGTGTTCTTGAATATTACCCTACTTATTTGCTATTGTACCTGATGTTCATTCCAGTCCACTGACCTGTTCTTGGTCATTCATGGACATTAATATAATTTCTTTCTTTTTCTTTTTATATCCATCTTTCTTCTCTTAGAAGCTCCCTTCCTTTGGAAGCTTCCTACTAAATTCTTTATAATCTATGATCTATTGAGGGAAATACAGAGATTGATGCAACCATACATAGTTGAAATTGAAGAGGGTAAGATCCAGTCCTAACACTTTTCCTTGTATTTCTCTGGACCACATTGCCAATCAAAGAATATAATTATATAATTAATTGAGATTTTGTGAAGATTACAAAGCCTTCACCAAGATATCTTGAAAATAACAAAACCCAGAATTCACCAATCTGGCAGATCAATTAAAGGTGGTCAAATCTGCAAGATTTATCTAGCTTCTGGCTATTACCAGGTACATATGGAGCCTTAAGTTGTATGGAAGACAAATTTCAAAATAAAAGGTGTTCTTTATGACTGCCTACTCATGCCTTTGATCTTCGTAGTAGTACAAAAACATTCACAAAAATAATCATGATATATCCACATTTGGAAATTTCACATTAGTGTTTTTAATCTTCTGCAGCAAAATCAATTTAGGAGGTCACCCCATTGCATTCTATCCTGAAGCACTTTCTGCACCAAAACAGGACTACAACATGTATAGTAAAAAACTATTTGCATTGGTTCTCATTCAGGTACTCAAGCAATGGAAGGAGAACATCTTTGGAAAGGAAAAATTTTAATTGATGATCAACTCCTTATGCTTTCAAATTAACACTCAAAAATTTCAAGAACAAAGGCATCTTAGATAGGATTGTAATTTCAGAAATTTCATCTAATTAGTAACTAGAAAACAGAGATTGTTAATAGAGTCACTGATATCTTGAGCAGATCTCATCTCAAGTTTTACATTATCTTTAGGCACTCACCTAAGGAAAAAAGAACTAGGGACTCATCTTGTTAAATAAGGTTTGAGCAATTGTGTAACTCTCCATTTTACAAAGCACTCATCCATCTCTCTTTTGGAAAGAATGCGGATTAGAGAAAAGGGTATTGATGCCATGGAAAAGTAAAAACTTGACTTGAATATCAGATCATAGGCACTTGCCCATTGTTACTGCTATCTGATAAACTTGACTTGAAGATTTCTTTGTGTTTTTTTATCTTCATTCCACTTTCCTTTGGAGGCCCATACCATTGAAGTAAAAGATCAACCATTCAGCTATAAGGATGATTTATTAAATCAGAAATAATTTCTGACTTTAGTTTTTCGTGCCCATCAACATTTCAGGTCAGAAAATTACTTTATATATATATGTATTTTCTGATTTTTATATCTCGATAAACTTCAGCTGTTGTGCATGCTCATTATGATCAGAAATACAGTGCTAATGATATCAACATTCAGATTTGTGGGAATCAATTCTAGTGATGAACAAATATGGGAACATGTCAAAACAACATATAATGCAAAAAAAATTACAAATATTCCTATATGGGATTTTACAGTGTTTTGCACAAAATGAATTATTTAATTTGAGAAAAGATTTTTTTCAGAAAAGCAATAAAAAAGAAAGAAAAAAGATCTTTTCACAAAAAAGAAGAAAATGTTTTTTTGGAAAAAGCAATGAAAAAGAAAATAAACATTGTTTCAAAAAAGCAACGAAAAAGTTCAAAAATTAGGTTAGCCATGTTATGTTATTTGTTTTTGCTATTGGAGAGAACCTGAGTTCTTCCAAAATCTTTTGAGTATGATAACCCTCTTGAGATTACTAGTTTCAGGGACAAAAACCCCCCTAGCTAGTTAGTTGCAAAGAAGAGTTCTAGTTTTTGGGTTACAAGTATGGAGATTTCGATGTGTTTTGAGTTGCAAATTTTGGTGTGTTTGTTATCAAGTTTTCAAAGTTGTTGTTGGTTTGGGGGCGCCAAGTCCTTCCTGGTCTTTTACAAACAGTTTGGCACTGAGATTCTACATTTTTGTGGAGTTGTGATGCACTTAGTGTTGTTGTACCTGTTGTATCAACACCATATCAGACCTACACAAGTCTGATATCAGTTTCTAGACTGATATATTCTTCTTCCAGCGTGTTGTGGTGGGGTTCGCATATGCTCTGAGGTGTTATTTCTACTCATGATCGATTGGTGGTGTGTTGGGCACAAGTGGTGTTTTTTGGGTGTTTATCTCTCTGTCCAGCCCAGTTGCAGAATGTTACTGTTTACTGCTCTATCTGATAGATTAAATACATGAATTAGTAATAGAGATTACAATGCATACCAGAGAGATGAGTAAAATATATCTTTATTTGCACATGATATTATTATAGAAGAAGACTAGAGGTGGTCAGCCAAGGATCAAAGTTGATCCGATTAGATCATACCACTCTCCTTGACGATACACAATGTATTTAAAGGACCCGACGGTTGCCACGAAGAACACAACTGTCAACCAATCAATGCTTATAAATACCCAAAGCCGACAACTGATTAATACATAGTCAGATAACCAATATTACCGAAGCATAACAATAGACATTGTACAACGACTACATCATTCCCCCGAAAAGAAAAGTGTCTTCCAGACGACAAGTAAGCATCAAGTAACATTAGGGAAGACTTGCCAAATTGATGACGATGTTGTGGACAAGGATTGATAACCAAACTTGAAAGTGTACTTTAAAAACTCAGACATGGAGTGTACTTGGCAATTCAAATGAGTGTGATGGGGGTTTGGGGGCAACACCCCCAGCGGTGTCGAGGAGCAACACCCCTAGCAAGCCGAATTTAAGACCTTTGAAACCACACAAAACTTCATGGCACACCTCATTTTCATGACTTTTTAATAAGCAAAAAACAATGTTGATGAAGCTAGAAAAGAGAGATTTCAGAGTGTTTAACTGATGTATGATGGAGACTAGGGAAGGAACTTGTCGTATGATGGTTGATGGCTATACAATGCAAAAATTTGTAAAGGGGCATACAACCTTCCTCCTGATTTGTACGATGTTACTCTTTCTCCATTTTCTGTGACTACCCTCAAAAACTCCTTGCCTCTATATGGTGAGTTTGTAACCGGTCCATACTCCTATTTTCCGTACAATCTGCACTCCTATCCACTTGCACTATTTATCTATTGGTCGTACAATGTCAAGTCTTCATCATACATCATGAGTCCTTCGCCATCATACATTGATCTTCAAGGGTTGTACATTGCTATTGCTCCCTCTGCTCAAACGTCGTACAATGCAATTCAAAATGTGTGGACAGTTGACTAGATCATAGATCTAACTAAATCAAGTCATTGGACTAGCAAAATAATTAATATCTAGATGCCTACGTTAAAGATATTCAAGCAATTCACATTTAGATTTCATAATTCAATAACCGAGACACATAGCATCAAATCAAAAGAGTGCACAGAATGCATATCTCCAGACAAACTTAGCAACTAAAAATGTATAAACATGAAACCAGATTGCTTAATGCTAAGGTAAGATCACACCTGACGGGCGGTTTAGACTTCTTCTCCAGGCAGTATCAAATTCTTTGATGATTGTTATATTTTTATCTTCTCTATTTTCTACCCTTTGTTTTCCACTATATCTATACTTATCAATGGGTCGCACCCCCTTGTTCCTAGCCACATCTTCCTGAGGAGGCACCCCGTCGCTTCCCTTAATGGTGGCGTTTTACTTTTTTAAAATATTGTTAGCAAGTAGCACTCCTTTGAGTAGTGGCAATTAAGGCAAATATTGCTCTTTCTGAATAGTAGCGATTAAATTATAAAAGATTAAATTATAAAAGACAATTAACACTTGTTAATATTGTCTTTTTCTTTATCATTTAAGTTTGTCCTTCAACACCTTGTATAAATGATGCGATGTTTTGAGGGGACATGACACCACAAATATTGGAACATCTAAACCTATAATTGCTTGAAGACAAGTAATTTTGAGTGGAGCAAACTTGTCATGTCCCATTTCCAATCAATCTAAGTCTATACATATCAAGTACGTACTTGTGTCTTCCATGTTTCCTTTTGTTGTGTGTTTTCCCTTCTAGAGAATACTTTTTCTTCCAACCCCGCTCTTCCCTTCTTCCTATTGGAGTTTTGAACTTCTCCATCTTTTCATGCCTTCCACTTGTCACCCCCCTTGTTGTTTGATTTTTTGAACTTCTCCATACTCTCATGACTATTGCTCAACTCCTGACACATAATCCATTAGTTGAGCGTTGTGTCAAGTCCCCAATGTAACATGGGAAAATCAATAAATAAAATAAATAGCAATTAAAAATTATGAATATAAATTCAATATTATTATTCTAATATATATATTTACATATAAAGATGAAATAGTGCATAATAAATGTAAATAACATTATTATTATCAATGCATAAGGAAATTGATAAAAGGAAAGAGAATATTAAACAAAGTTAATTAATGATGAAATGCCATGAGTCAAGGCAATGATGGATTGCCTCCAGGTAAGAGACGCAGCCCAGAATGGAAGGAGATGACCCGCCTAAACCATTGATATAGGGAAGTAAATTGATCTTGAGGGGGAAAAAAAGGGCATTGGAGAGACACAGCAGAAAGGAGACCAGATACGCTGAAACAGGTGAACAATTTCACTTAGCCCATAGCGATCAGATTACATGAGAAATCATAACCTGCTGTTTGGTCTTTGCCATCCTGCGATTTACTCTATGCATTTTCCCCAGCACTATAGAAATAGAAATCTGCATATCTACATCTGAGAATTGAATATAACAAAATTACAGATGAATTACTTCAAGTCATCCTTTCATAAGAAATCTAGAAATTCAGTTTGTTCATTCAAATGTATTTTTTTCCTATCTATGACATCAATTAAATGTTTCCAACTGAAATCTAACTACAGAAAATTATGATCTTAACTCACAGTATCAGGGTCTTCTGAATTCCTTTATCATGTCTACTCTCATTCAATATTGCAGATTTGATTGTGTAGTAAAAACTGTTTATCCAAGAAAGAATTAAATGATTTCATAATATCCTCATAATGTTCAGATAGCTGCATAATAGGAATGTCATATGAATCAATAAAGTAGAAATGGATAATTCTTCGTATGTATAATCCAATTGATTGATAACTCATTGGTGGGATAAATGACTCACACACCTTTTTTGCATATTGTTTTATTCTTGAAGTTGTTCTTAAAGAAATCATTATGTCTATAAGCTGCTGTTCTAATACTTAAAGATGCTTTATCTACTGAACTCTGCTTGAAAACCCTACTTGGAGGAAGAGCCTGAGAAAAGGTGGTGCAGCCAAGAGGCCTCACTTAAGATCCACTCAATCCTAAGATGAGGATGGGCCATGGATGAGTAGAGGTTCCACTCAAGTCCGCCCAAATCCAAGGGGATGGGCCATGGAGGAGGATCACTCAAGTCCACCCGAACCAAGGAAGGGATGGGCCATGGAGGGGTGTCACGCAAGTCTGCCCGAACCAAGAAAGGATGGGCCATGGAAGGGTGGTAGGTCTAGCCCACTTATAAGCTCCATTGGCTTCCTCCAATAGGCAAAGTGTCTTCTCAATGCATTATAGTTATCTTTGTGATGAATTATGGATTATGATGTCATTATGCTAGTGCTAACGATATATGTGCTTGTATGTTGGATTATTATTTGTGTGGTGAATGTAGGTTCCCATCCGAAATCACTCCATTAGAGGAGGCATCCACTTGAGAAGAGGAAACCCTATCCCTAAGCGACAAGCGAAACCTAGGACAAAGCAGGTCAAGGGACATTACACCTCGCTCACCAATATTTTTACCTACGTTTATGTTTCCCTCCTAACTCCCCAACACATGCCATAGTGTTTCTAGTAATCTAATTTTGGTGCCATTCTTCTCAAAGAGGAATCTTTCCCACCCATGATCACTATTCAAAATTTGAAGTTGCGAGCATGCATGGAGGCTAACCTATCTATTTTTGGAGGATATCAAAGAGCGGATGTTTTCATCTAGGATCAACATCTATACTTAATCAACAAATTTCTTTCACAATCCATTTTGAGCACTTGTTTTCAAGCATGGGAATCCTAGGACGAAAACCTTAGTGATTTCAAAGGGCAATCTCATACAAAGTTCATATTTGACCTTTATTGGATCCAAACTCCAACTACATTCTATTGTTCTGATTTGCCATTGCTATTGGTATGAATTCTTGTTGTAGTTGATGATATTGCAGAACTATTTGAATATAATACAATTATTATTGTAATAAGAAAGATATTGGGCTTTACACCTGTTATTTATTGTTTACTATAATAAGAAGATCGAGAGTTATTTCTATAATTTGTTGTTTGAAATGTAATGATATTGCTGATGCATAAATAGTAGTTTTAATCTGAGTTATCTTAGATCTGAGTGAATGCTAGGACTAATAGTGTTGTTATTCAAATAATAAGTGTTTGTGGAAGGTCAAGAATCAAACTTGAATTATTATTTTGGCCCAAAACATTACACATCTAACATTGTGCCTAGAAGAAAACTTTAGGGCGAAGTGGAATAGTTGGGAATTCTTGAGATGTATAGGACAATTGTTCATAAGGTTGTATGATCAAGTTTGAGCCAAAATTAGAACAAGGCACAAATTATCAAAATGTTTCGAGAGAAACATTGGCATCAAGCAAGGATATCCATTATCCCCTACTTTGTTTGTGCTCTATATTGACATGTTAGAGGAGTGGATAGACAAGTTTGGTGGTGGCAGTGTTCACTTGGTCACCTATGTAATAAAATTGCTTCTATATGCAAATGAACTTATTTTAATGTCAAAAATAGTACATGATTTGATAGAGCACTTGAGAACCCTAGATTTGTTCTCTTAGAAACTAGGGATGCAAATGAATATCAACAAAACCAAGGTCATGACCTTTTACCTTCAGAAGAAAGAAGAAACAAATAAACTTTGTGTTTGTAGGACAAAAGGGATACACAACTAATGGAAAGCTTTATATGTATTGTGAAACACATGCAAAAAGGTTGAATTATGGGACTAGAAAACAAAGAAGACCCTATTTGGGTTGCTTTTCATGCCAATGCTCCTATATGGGTGTGAAGTTTGGGGTAGCAACACATTATCATTGAAATGAAGGCAAATAAAGAACTTAAAAAAAACTTATAATCACTAGTAGTTTCAAAACAAAACAAAAAACGGTTCCATATGAGATTGTTTTAGCTGAGGTGAGTGCCTTTCCATTAGAGTCATTGACTTTGATGACAATGTTAAGTTACTTAAAGAGGATAGAGAACATGACGCTACACTATTGACCGAAAATAACAACGAAGGAAAAGTTGGATAGAAGGAAAAGCACATGGATGAAACAAAAAGCCAAATGGATGAGCAAATGGGGTATTAGCGTGCAAGAGTGTCCAAACACCAATGTGGAAATCAAAAGGTATGCAAGAGAGAAAGTCAAGTAAACCATGTGGTCAATGGGAGAAAAAGAGAATACCATGTCAAACAATTCAATCCTACATGTGACCACAAGAAAAAGTATTATAGAGGAGCAAAAATAAAATGGAAATCGAAAATGTTAATAGCTCAACTAAGGACAAAATTGCATCATCTTAGATGTAAGACTAAAGGATGGACAACGCCTAAATAAGAGAGGGAAAATAAATATGTTGTTTTTGCACTTTAGGGTTAGTGGAAACAAAGTGGCACAACATCATAGAATGTCCATGTTACAAGGACATCCAAATCAGCTACAGCGATATTCTACATATCAATCCTTGACCACCTTATTTGAAGAGCAAAGGGTAACAAAAATAGCAGACTGTTTGACCAAGATTCATAGGAGCAGATCCAAGATTAAAAGGCAAATAAATGCCTATCAGACATAATTCAGGCAACCTGCTAGTTGGGGTTTATGTGTATTGCACCTTACAATAATTCAGGCTAAGTATTGTGGTATGCTTTATCATGATTATTGTGTATAATGATATATTTATTGTTGTATAATCTCTATGAATCTGGATATATTTAGTTTTTGTAATTCTCAACATGCAACCAATAAGGAGGAGTGGGGGAAGTACCAGTAGGGTGAGCAGGTACTATATTTCTTTCTCATAGGCTGAATTATGTGACCCTAGGATTAATTCATTTCATAGACCACTTATTCCCCCAATCACACATTATCACTTCATTAAGACTTATAGGCTGAAACAATAAAAGCTCAGCCAATTTTGCCAAAACACCAAGGAAAACTACTTCCCTTCCAAAATACTCCCTCCTAGAGGATTATAAAGAAACAAGAATCAAGGAGACATAGAAAAGAAGCCCAGAGGATGTGTGTAACCTAAACAAAGGAATCTGGATCATTCCAACTTCCCAAAACACTACCGATTCTGTCTTCTTAGCCTACCTAGAATGAATTTGAGAGTAATCAAACCCGTCTCAGTCAACTATCTCTGCACAAGACAAGTTCAACTAGGATTTAATCCATTGAACAAGTTCAAATGCAGTTGAACCCATCACCCATGCCCTATTCGTATTGGATTTCAATACCCTATGTGCCCAGATCACTCAATGCACATTTGTCTTTGTTCTGTCTATTTCTGCAACCCTATTTCAGTTAGTTTCTTGCTTAAATGAATCATCTTAAAAGTTAAATACAAGTATGAATATTTAGGACATTATATAACTAAGCTAGCTGATTACACTAACTCGACTGATCCATCTTTAGATTGGTGAGAGGATAAAAGGGTGCTGTTCTTAGTTGCCTTAAGAAAGAAGGAAGCTTATACCACTGATTTTGATAGCAGATTCTTCGCTAGAGTTTTTCCCCAATTTGGCTTTCTTCAGCATGAATCCCATGTATCTTTTGCTTTGATCTTATTTACTTTCTTCATGGTATTTTTTCAAGTTGGTCACAACTAAGACACAAGTGTATACGGATAATGTGAATGTTCTCTCTCATTTAAAATAAGTATAAGGATTCCGTACTCCAAGCCTTCAATGTTCAAATAAAGCATAGAATTGCTGAGCAACAAAATAATGAATACAATATTCATATTAGTGTATTGGGAAATAGAATATCCATGCCGATTACAGATCACTTATCTTCATATGCTGCAGCATAATTAAAATAGAGCTACTTGTGTCCCTTCAAGACTCTCCATTTGAGGTTTGCTATGAACATTAATCTCTTGCTTCTTATTATATTTTGTTAGCTCTACCCACAAATTCATCTCATCAGCTAAAAAAGCTATCTAAAATTGCTTCCTAAGATTTAAATCTCAAAAACATCATAATCTCATGCAGAAAACTATTTGATATGGCCCTTATAGAATTTTGCAGCAAATTAAAGCAACTTATATCATGTTGGATCTTCCATACCAACATGGCATTTGTGATGATGAGAATGTAGGTCAACTTAAGTTTCTGAGTCTTCACATTAAGAGGAAGAGATTGTTATCTCCAAATCCCAAGAGAACTATTCCAAATATCTGTTCCCTTCTTCTTCATATCAGCACACACACTCCACTACAGCTTACTTGGTCTAAAAGACTCATTTCCACCTTGTACTGCCGGATGTCCTAAACAATATTTGAGCAGCTCAATATGGTAATAATGATTAAAAGTTAAAAGTGATATGAACACAAAGGTAGTTTAAGTTAAAAATAAATACATGGTATTGTTGTGGTTTAATTCATTTTACTTTACATGTGAAGCTTAACAAAACATATTTTTAGTTTAGTAATTATTCCTAATGTGAGGAACACACAATAATAAGAATAACCAATATACTACAGTTGGCAGACAAAAACAAATATGGCATATCTTCTGGCAGTGGCAATCAGCTTTTTTGCTTCCCTTATGATGCTTATATCTTGAAATGTCTGTTAACAGGTCATATAATGAAGTTCAAATGTCGCTTCTTTCTTAAGGATATTTATACTTCACACAGAGTCCAAGCTCCAAATATCTAGCAAAACAGAACTTTCTATTTTACGAAAACACTGCTAATAAACAAAAGAGAAGCAGCATGTAACACTAAAGAAAAGTGCTTACTAAGTTCGAAAAAAAATAGACCAATGGGTAAATCAATCTACAGTATTTTTGGTGCCTTTAAGTTTTTCACCCATTAATTTAACCTACCATTTTCAAGTTCTAAAAATTATGAATCAACCACATAAAATATAACATACCAAACTTTTACTAACAGAAATAGCAATTAACTCCTTGACAAATAAGATCACACAAGCATGCCATCCAATTCAAAGGAGAACAAAGAGATCTCTCTCTGACCTATTTGATCACTATCATTCTCGCCAACCCGCAGGCTCTTTATACAGAAAAATAGCATTTCCAGAATATGACGGTCAACAATCGACACATTTTCCCTGAGTACTGGATAGATAAGATGAGAGGCCATTGCTGCTCCTAATCTATGGTATGCATTTGGATGATCAAGACGAGTGTAAAGTCGATGTAGCATAGATGCTATATTTACAAAATTATCAACCTGTAAAACAACATTGAACAATAAAAGGCAAATAGTATGTAAACATTTTACAATGTGTAGAAAACTAAATACTGCCCAATCTTTATTTCTATTTCTAGCACAACAAACCTACAACAGTGAAGAAACTGCACATAACTCAAATCTGCTGCATATCTCCAATTTAACTTGCTAACCTCAGTGGAAACATGGCGCACTGACCATCGCATGAACTCTGCAAAGCACTCTGCACAAAACTCCCTACAAATGAAATTAAAAAATGCAAGCTTAGCATTTAAATTTTGCTTCAACTTTTTCATGTGAAACAAATAATAGCAACAGAATAATTGCAGCTAAACGTATAAAATGTAGACAGAACTACTTGTTAACAACCACTACTGTATATGAACCACACCAAGTCAAGAAACTGGAATTGTATAGAGTTAGCATTCAGTGGAACAGTGGAAGCTACTTAGTCCACTAAGGGTATGTAACTATCAGGCACATCATTGGCATATGTTCCTAATTGCATCTTCAAGCAAAGATATCCAACCATCCTTAGCCTTCTGTGGGAAAATCCAACCAATGGTAAGAACACATATGTAACATATAGTCATCTCTGGTTCTTTTTATATGAGCACAAAATGGTATAATTATAGCCTCAGAACTTCTAATATCAGAAGAGAAGGCAAGTAATATTCACACACAGAAGGCACAATATTGACAGCTAATTGAAGCAAAAAAGAAAATTAGCTACACACTATTGTGAAAACTAAGAGAAACAGACAGAATATACACAGACTATTGTTGCATACATGCCAACACTTATATCCATGTGTACACAACACAGAAAGGTATAGGGAACTAAATGCTTTCATTGTTCCCATATGAAATATATACGAGCATCATATAATCGCGTCCACTTTATATTGGTCAAGGGACCTCTCTCAATATGTACAAGTACACATAGAAAGCATTGTAACCAATAAGTACATATGTGATTAGGATAATCAAAAGTTTAGATTGAGTAGACATATTTTATAATCATTACCTTTACTGAATCATCTGCTTTCATGTATCTGCAGCAAATGTAAATAAGTATCTCAAACAGATACTTGAAGATCAAGTCGCAAGTGCATCCTAATAATACCAAGGCTGGAGCTTTGATGTTAATACCCTTTCCTCCAATGAAGAAGATATCAACAAAACTCTAAAATGCTGTGATTCTATTCCATATGTTGAATAAGATATATTATAAAAATATAGTATTTTCAACTACTATACTATAGGTCGTTATACCTCCTATAACAACTCCTTTAAATAGACAAGTTGTTCCAACAACTCGTAATATAATCTTGTACAACAATTTACAATAATATAATTCTTCAAACATGATATTTTAATGTTCAAACTAACAAACCTAATGATGTAATTTTCCTAAACACCCCCCTTTACTACATCATCCTACAAATGGGGATAGGTGGACTAACACTTAATGAACACATTCAGTAGTTCATTAAAAACACAAGATATAAGTAGGGACATACACATCTACTCATGAAAAACAATAGTGGAACTTGCCTCACTATGTTTCTTCAATAGGATTGCCCTTACTAGAGTTTATCCAAGAATATGGACAAACACAACTACCCATGGAGCCAAGGATAGCAACAAACACATCTATCCAATATCCAAATTACTATTCACAACAATTATCATTGGGGACAAATACATCCAATCAAAAACAACCAACAATTGTGATTGGGGGCAAACACATCCAATCACAAACAACCAACAATTGTGATTGGAGACAAACACATCCAAACACAAACAAAACTCTTGATTTCTTTCAAAAAATGTATTCCTCGTCACAGTTCTCCTATGAAGGGTCTTCAGTAGCTACTTCAAAAGGACATTCTTCATTATTGTATGCAATCAATGCCTTATCTATTTTCAGCTTTCCATCAAGGAGATCCTACGCACATCAAATACAATTCATAATATTGTGCCAATTTTTCTTGCAATAGTAGCACAAAATCTTGTCCCTGGAGAACTAATTTGACTTTGAAGTATAACAATTAATCCTTTTTTTAATAAGCATTGTTGTTTCCTCTAAAATTGAATCATTTTTCTTAGTTCCTTCATCAATCAAGGTAGAAATTATATCTTCTAAATTAACATCCATTTTATTCAATGTGAACACAATATTACCATAGCTAAAAGACATCCTATTCAACAAAATAGCTTTTGCATCATCATCATCTACCTCAGCTTTTACCCCAACTAGTTGATTCATCAACGAAAAAAAATTGCTAATGTGTTGAAACAATATAGTCACCTTCCATCATTTTAAGCCTAAATATTTTTTGCTTTAATCTCATCATCCCATCAATAAGATCATCCCAAACTTGCTTCAAGGTCTCTAAGAAATCAATGTACTAGAAGTATACATCTAAAAGTACAAGACCAATCAAAGTTATTGCCCTTTCATCTTTTATTGTCCACTTTGAGATCCCATCAACATCAAATGGCTTTGATGTAGTCTCATTCACAACATCTCACAAATCCTTTTCAATAAGGATCAATTGGAGATTGACTTGCCAAGAGTGAAAAGCTTTACCTTCAAATTTCTCAATGGTGAAGGCATTGTTTTTCTCCATTTTTGCTAAGAGAATTAATAATTCCCCACTCAATCAAAACAATGCCTAATGTGTCGATTTCCATTGGTAATGTGTAATGTCCCTTACCCGACTTTGCCCTAGCTTTCACTTTTGATTAGGTTTAGAGGTTCTTCCTTTCAAATAAATGTTCTATTTAATGAAATGATCTTGGATTGAAATTTGCTTTCACCAATTTAATAACATTTACACATACACATATATCTATTAGCAATAATATCTAGATATCCAAATATAAACATAATCTTAAAAGTAATAATGAAGACATATAAGGAGTGGAATAGGGGATTCACCCTAACCCCTTTGGTTCCAGCTAATGAGGATGTGTTTCATAATCCTCCAACCCAGGGACTTGCACCTACTCTCTCCACCCAAGACATCACCTCGAAAGACACTTAACTTATTGGGGACAATCGAGGGAGCGCTAAGCGGTCTAGGCCTACCACCCCTCCATGGCCAACCCTTGCCTTGGGACTAGCGAAACATTAAGTGGACTTGCCACCCCTCCATGGCACATCCCTGCCTTGGGTTCTAGGGACAGAACCTTAAGTGGGGGTTTTAGGCACCACTTCCCTCACACCCTACCTCCCAATAAGTAGCAAACACTCATGAAGACAATCTTTTAGCAATCAAATACATTTGCATTTATTATTGATTCTTTAAATCAATATCCACATCATTATCATCATGTTAATACTACAGAAAGCATTACACCAATGATCAGATTAGCAATATATATTTCTTATATTCAAAATATGTTAAATATTATTGCTAAGTAAGAACATCACCTCGGTTGTTGTATCTTTCCATGTTTTATGATTCCTTACTCACCTCCTTCAACCTTATACTGGATTGATCATAGGATGAGAACAATTCATAATCTACTTATGTTTATATTAAAGAGTCATCATTACTTATAAGGCTTAATAATTGTTGCAAATATCATTATTGTACAATTGTAAATAATGTCTATATATATATTTTATATAAATATCATTATTTCTAATTGATTCTAATTTATAATAATAGCTTGCATATATATACATATACATACATGTTATTTTATAATTATTATTATTTATTTTTTTAGTTCAAATATATTCTTGGTAATATATTTTATCCCTCTACTACCTTCCTAGATTTATGACTGAACACTTACCTGTTCACTATTAGATCTACAGAGCTTTAATTTTATCTTCCTTCTAGCCACCATGATATATATAAGATTTGTTCTCTTTCCCTTATCCATATCAGCCACGATATGTTTCTCCATATTTCTCCAATACCTCCATTTTATTCATGTATATTCCCCTTCCTTTTATATCCTCATGTTTCTAGAGAAACATGTCTTTTTGAAAGGGGATAGCTTTTTGTTAATGTTGCTTATAAAGGTCTACCTTTAATTAAAGTTTATTGCTACCCTTAAAACATGAATCGTTAGTGTCTTAAACTTATCGCTGCCACCTTTTAATGATTCAATGCCTTTTGCTCATTATATGTAATCCTACTCTTAATGTAGGGAATCACAGCCTTGTAATAATTAATTGTTGTCTTGTCCCTATATGTTTATATATTAATATATTATATGCTTTTATATATATATATATTGAATTCATGGTTAATATATTTATTTTTTATAATAGTTATATATATATATATATATATATATATAAGTTACCAATTCCTTTTTGGATTCAGGTACGGGTACACGAATCCGGTACGAGATTCGATCAAAATGAAATTTGGGGTTGGGTATGGCAATACAAAAAACATATAAAAATCAGAAATATATACATATTTGCAGCAATAATTGAGTTTAGAATACACCACCATATTAATAGTCTAATAACATAGCAAAAATACATCACCACTTTCATAGTCACTAAGTCAAATATTAAAATATTAGTGATTACTCGAATGTCATGATATAAAATTATAAATCAAAGTTCAAACATAAAATGTCAAGTGTTTACAATCAGCTATTATTGATCATTGATCAATCTAAATCATATGGGTCATCAAAAAAAGCAGCACCATCAACATCATTAGATGCTACATTTTGTGTAGAACCACAAATAGCATTAGTGGCACTCGCACAAGCCCTGCCACTAGCACTAACACTACCACTCTCATACTCAGTAGCTACTTCAAGCTCATACTCATCATCAATATCAAGTGCAGCTAAGTGACTTGTGGAAGCATCCAAGTCAAGCTGCTCTAGCTCAATATCCGACCTCTTTGTGTCTCCTTCTTTGTAGGAACTTTGTTGCTGTGTAAGGAGGTGCAAGTTTGAATGCACATACACCAAGTCCTCTACCTTTTTTGAATGTAGTCTATTGTGTTTTATTCAGTGGATGAAGGAGTATGTGCTCCAATTCCTCTCAAAAGAAGATGAACTAGCAACCTATTAAGACCAAATTAAATAGTTAAGAGTTACAAAAAATTTAATATAAGTTTAACTAAACAAAATTATTAATTAATTAAAATTAAAATTACAAAATAAAAAACTTAGGATTAAATTTTAATTGCAATAGGTTGGAGGTGCATGTATTCTTGCCCATGGAAGTACCACCAACTATGAGCATCCACCCTGACCTTGTCTCGAAGAGCATCCATATTCTGATCAACACTACTAGAGCATGCAAAAGCCATGAACTCAGCCCTCACTCGATCACGTTGGTCACGATCACTAAAGATTCTACGAAGTGTTGACTTGTACCCTTGAGCCACTTCAACATCCCTATATGGAGCAACTCTAGATGAAGTAGAAAGTATCTCAGAACTATAATATTTGGGACTCAATGCAAAAGCAAGAAGATGCAATGGAGTGGTTGTTTTGTTCCATCTATAACAAATCATGCTCAATATAGGCTCAGTGAAACTAACCAGGTACTCAACACGATCCCACCAACTATCATCTAGGATCCTTTGCTTTACCCTATTTGCCCTTTCACTGCTAGATTGTCTCCATATGGCCCAGTTAGGCCTGATTACCATGGCACAAAGTGCCTCACGAACCTTTATAAGTCACCTCAACACAATTGTGTTGGACGCAAAACGAGTCTCAACAACCTGTTTGGAAATCAAAATTAAAATTAAAATATAATTTAAATTTAGTATTTACAAAATCAAAATTTAAAATTTAAAAATATTGAGAATTAACTTACCTTCAACAATTCCAATTTTGAGAATTGTCTAAATATTCCTTGTGTCATATGGTGCTTGGTGACAAACATTTGGATGTATACACCTATTTGATCCACTCAATTTTGGATCCCTTTTTTGTAGCATTAGATTGAGGGAGTGGACGACACAAGGTGTCCAAAAAATGTGTGGATACTTCTCCTCAATCAATAACCCAAAAGTCCTACAATTTTTGGCATTGTCAGTTACAACTTGCACAACATTTTGATGGCCCACTTCTTCAATAGCTTGGCAAAGGATGTTAGCAATAAATGGACCATCTTTCACCTGTCCTTCACAATCCACTGCTCTCAAAAACATTGCCCCTTTAAGGGACACGGCAATAACATTGATCAATGGGCGATTTTTTGCATCTTTCCATCCATCAGAAATGATGGTCACCCTTGTTTCGATCCATGAATCCCTTATAGACTTCAAAGAGTCTGCTACATGTTTCATCTCTTTCTCCAATAAGGTGCAACGCACCTTCTCAAAACCTGGGCCCTTATACCCCTTTGGAGCCTCATTAATAGATTTCACCATTTTTTGTCAATATGGTGAACGAACAATGTCGAATGCCAATCCATTGGCATAGACACATCTTGCTATGACTTGATCAGCAATATCTCTTGCCTCATTCTGAAATGAAGCTTCCAACGGTCCCTTAGATCTTTTATTTGATGAGGGCACATTTTTGTCTTGAGGGATGTTCATAAATGGATGGCTTTGTATAGGTGGAAGATAAGTAGGTGTCGGTGGTGTAGGGGGTTTCGTGGATCGAGATCCTTTCCTCAAAGGATGGCTTGTTTTAAGACTACCAGCTTTTTGCTCTACTTTTTCTTGCTTAGCAATATATTTCAACACTACGTCATCTGGAAGGCCTTTGCCATCACCTTCTTGAGGTCTTGGACAAGGTTTGATGCCATTATCAAGGATCTTACACAAGTGGGATTTCACTCGGCTGTATGAGCTTGTATATTGAACTTTGCAATGACTACATATTTCCAACAGGGAGAGGTTGCATTTATTTTGAAACGAGATTGGCCTGAGGAGTTAGAAACGGATGCCATTGTAATACCTAAGGCACAACGAATTGAAATAATTTTGGTATCGAAATTTGAAACTAAAAAACTTAAAAGAATGAGAAAAATCAACAAAACAATAAAAACAAAACAAAATAGTTCATTTGTTAAAAAAAATGTAAGAAAAAAATCAAAAAACTTCAAAGAAACCTACCTCTTTTGAACAAATCTTGCTCTACGATCATCTTGGCAACAAATGGACACTTGCAAGTGCTTAGGAATAGCACAACAATCAACTTTGAACAACCAACGATCAGCCTTCAAGTCTATTCAAGCTTGTGCAAGCAAGAGAGAAAGTTCAGCAATGGAGGCAAAAAAACTTGTTTTTCATTCACAATTGTTAAATGAGAGTGTTTTTACCTTTTTAGTGTGTTTGGAGGCAAAGATTAGGGTTGGAATGAATATTTAATTATTTAGAAGTCAACTGGAGGTCAAAAAATAATAAAAGAATGCCAAAAAACCCACTTTTTATGCGGCTTGGGCGTTTTCAAGTCTAGATTTGTCGTGGATTCGTCTAGGCATATCCTAGTGGAATCTACAATGGCGAATTGAATCCACGGTGAATCTGCACACCAAATTTTGAATCCCGGTCGAATCTGAATCGTACCATACTCGAATTGTGAATCTGGTACGAATTGAATCGTATCCAAGGGCTAGGAGTGGTGAATCACTAATGTAGACATTAATAATATTATATTAACTGTTATGTGATAATTATTGTTGGTATTTCTTCCTATATTTCTAACATGTATTTTGATATTTATTTTTCTAGTTATTTAAATATTAATATTTCATACTAAAATATAATATCATTCAATCACTTAAAGTGTGTTTTGTGATTACTATTTATTTATTTATTTGCTTTTCAATATGTTGAAATTTTAGGGGACATGATAGTCCACCCCACCCAAGATTGTTTGCCCTCAAGCAATCATAATCTAAGACATGTAAATTTAAGATGTTGCTCCTTTTGGTGATGATATTAGCTTCGATAGGAGTTGGAAATTCTAACACAAGTGGTGGTTATGAGGGCAATGTATTAACTAATATTTTTAAGTTCTACGATAACACTAAAAAACCCATGAGTTGGAGTTTGTGAATCAATATAACTTAAAACCTCTTGAATTAGAAATTAAAGCAAACAACCAAGTAGCTCAACCAAGTAGACAAGTAGTTCAACTGGACAACAAGTAGCTCAAGCAAGAAAGCAACCAGCTCAAGTAAGCAAACAAGTAGCTCAAGCAAGCAACTAGCTCAAGCACAAAGACAAGTAGCTCAACCAAGCAAACAAGTAGCTCAACCAAGCAAACAAGTAGCTCAAGCAACCAACTAACCGATTCAAGCAAGTAGGCAACCAACTCAAACACATAAGCAACCAGCTCAAGCAAGTAGGCAACTAGCTCAAGTAGGCAAGCAAGAAGCTCAAGCACGCAAGCAACTAGCTCAAGTACACAAGCAGGTAGCTCAAGCACGCACAAGACGGCAGGAAAGATGCTCTGATACCACAGTAATGTCCCTTACCCGACTTTGCCCTATATTTCGCTTGTTGATTAGTTTTAGGGGTTCTTCTTTTCAAATAAATGTTCTATTTAATGAAATGATCTTGCATTGAAATCTGCATTCACCAATTAAATACAATTTCCACATACACATATATCTATTAGCAATAATATCTAGATATCCAAATATAAAAATCATAAAAGCAATAATGAAGACATGTGACAAGTGGCATGGGGGATTCACCCTAAGCCCTTTGGTTTCGGCTAAGGAAGATGTGTTCCACAATCCTCCAGCTCGGGGACTTGCACCTGCTCTCTCCACCCAAGACATCTCCTCGGAAGACACTTAACTTATTGGGGACAATCATGGGAGCGCTAGGCAGTCTAGGCCTACCACCCCTCCATGGCCACAGCGGAATCTTAGGTGGAACCCCCACCCCTCCATGGCCCAACACTTGCCTTAGGACTAGTGGAACCTTAAGTGGACTTACCACCCCTCCATGGCACATCCCTGCCTTGGGTCCTAGGGGCAGAACCTTAAGTGGGATTTTTAGGCACCACTTCCCACACACCCTACCTCCCAATAAGTAGCAAACACTCATGAAGACAATCTTTTAGCAATCAAATATATTTGCATTTATTACTGATTATTTAAGTCAATATAAACATCCTTATCATCATGTTAATACTAAAGAAAGCATTACACCAAATAATCAAATTAGCAATATTTGTTTCTTATATTCAAAATATGCTAAATATTATTGCTAAGTGAGTACATCACCTGAGTTGTTGTATCTCTCCATGTTTTCTGATTCCTTACTCACCTCCTTCAACCTTATACTAGATTGATCATAGGATAAGGACAATTCATAATCTAGATATGTTTATATTAACGAGTCATCATTACTTACAAGGCTTAATAATTGCTACAAATATCATTATTGTACAATTGTAAATAATATCTCTATATATATATATTATATAAATATCATTATTTCTAATTGATTCTAATTTATAATAATTACTTGCATATATATACATATATAATTATATATACATGTTATTTTATAATTATTATTATTTTTTTTTAGTTCAAATATATTCTTGGTAATATATTTTATCCCTCTACTGCCTTCCCAGAGTTATGACAGAACACTTACCTATTCACTATCAGATGTGCAGAGCTTTACTTTTATCTTCCTTCCAGCCACGATGATATATAAGATTTGTTCTCTTTACCTTATTTATATCAGCCACGATATGTTTCTCCAGATCTCTCTGATGCCTCCTTTTTATTCATTTATGTTCCCCTTCCTTTTATATCCTCATGTCTCTAGAGAGATGTGTGTTTTTGAAAGGGGATAGCTTTTGTTATAATGTTGCTTATAAAGGTTTGCCTTTAATTAAAGTTTATTTCTGTCCTTAAAACATGAATCGTTAGTGTCTTAAACTTATCGCTGCCACCTTTTAATGATTCAATGCCTTTTGCTCATTATATATAATCCTCCTCTTAATGTAGGGAATCACAACCTTGTAATAATTAATTGTTGCCTTGTCCCTATATGTTTATATATGTTGGCATTTCAAATCGCACCTCTGGAATGTGTTTTGGAAACGGACAGCTATATGCAGCAAACTACTCTTCAAATTAGGAGGGGTAGCTCCCTCTTTTGCTGAGTTTGCATAAAGAAAGTAAACTAAAACTAATTTTGCCTATCTTTTTGATTCAGCTGCAAGAACACAAGGTTATAGAACTCTAGATGTTGCAGATGAGGTTTTCCCTTTAATGAAACTTAACAAGTACAACTAACCTACGCTATTGACGTTTCTAGCCTCTCAAGTAAACGCAAGTAAGAGAATTAGAAATGTACGAGATTGATTTTCTAACAAAGATACTTAATAAACTTTTCTCGATATACATCTATTGAATTTCAATGCAAGCTGAAAAAGAGATCATAAAAGCATTACACAATAAACAAAAATATGAGACTTTATATCAAGGCAGCAAAGCACGCTCAAGACTTTATTTCCTCACACTTCTTGGCACAAAACAATAAATGGAAATCTGAGATTTTTATATTGGGGCAGCAAAGCACGCTCAGGACTTTATTTACTCTAACTTTTGGCTCAAGATTACAATTCCGGGACAGCAAGTTGTGGCAAAATACTCGCAACATGCGATCGAACCAGATTATCACTTGACACAAAACACATATACTAAACAAGAACTTGCAGCTAAAAGAGGCATGCAAACTTGCCCTTAACACAAAGTGAACGAAAACTAATCGATAACAAACATGAACGCATAGGCTCAGCAATTTTGTTATCACAAGCACGGTTCCGAACAACACTGAATAACAAAGAGAAGGCACTTGTGTCTTGTTATCACTAGCATGGTTCAAGAAAAATGAGCAAACACTGCTCTTAGTTATAGCTAAGCAGAGGAGTAGGGAACCCTAAAATCTCCTTGCTTTTACAACTAAGACTTGCCAACTCGCAAGCTTTATTTCTAAACCTAAAGAAGATAAGCATCTACAACTAAGAAAGCATGTAAAATAGAAAGTGCCAACTCATTACAACTGTTTTCTTTCTCTTCTCAAAGAATGAATAAGAATTATGCCAAGAATAGAAAGAAAGCTAAAAGAAAGGTTCTAGAAGAAAGCTGATTTAAATCTCGATCACATCCACTAAAAAGCGAACAATTGTATCCTTGGTGGGGGTGTCAATACTATTAATAACAAAATGTAGTTTTTCCAAGATTTCTTCACCATCTGCAATAGATCTTAGGAAATCTTTATTCTCATTGGCCGCTTTTTCAAACTTTGCTGACATCATGGAAATTAGATTCATTCTCCTAACACTGCCTGAATCTCCTTGTGGCAAGATTGTAATGCTTGATGCAAGCAATTACAAATTCTAGGTTTTGTACAGAAAAAGGTATTGATGCTGCTGCAAGAAGTCCTGAATGACCAAGATGCCTGATGGTGACATTGCCTACGTCTTCAAAAGCCTGCAGATTCAATACTAGCTTGATGTGGTGCAAGTCAGTCTCAGCTGTTTCAATGAAATCATGGTACAGTATTGATGTGGTGTTGTACTCGGTGGGAACGAACTCCATTCTGCAAAACTTGAAGATTGATTGTTAACTCGCCTATATTCTGCCAAGTTTTGCTCAACTATCTATTTTTAGCTAGCTGATTTTCTTCGTCAAACAAATGATTTTTTTGGAAATTATTTTGACATATGGGTTTTGTTCAGAATTTTGTTGCGAGCAAACCTAGATCTTCTGTTTTTGAAAATTATGAGCGTAGACTGAAAAAGTAGCAAATCCTAATTTTCTCCGAAAAAGCAGAAAAAGCTAGCGTTTGGGTATTGTTCAGAGGCACATTCTGGATGAACCCATTTGATTAGATTTTGAAAACCTTGATGTTTGACTGAAAAAGCAACCACTTGAAGTTTCACTGAAAAAGTTGTGATATGGGTTTTGTCCAGAAGAAGTTCTGAAATAGACCCAGAAGATTAGAAATTGAAAATTTTGAAGTTTTCTTTGACATGCAAAATAAAAAGCAGCTGCTGCAACCTTGAGAAAATTCTTCAAAAATTGTCCAGAAGATAGAACAAATATAAACCAGCTTGCTGAAAATTGAAAACAATGGCCTCCTCCACAAATTTGATGTTCTGGATGAAGAAATATGAAAAAGCAAGCCTTCTTTGAGAGCTGATCTAAAAAATTATGAAAAACCAGCAAATTTATGTTCCTAAATCTTTGAAAATATAGGTTTTGAAGTTGCTGCTCTATTCCGCCTTGAAGCCACCTACAAGAAAATATGAAAAATAAAACACAAAGGTGCCTTTAAATAAGTTTAGCCTTGAGAAACACCCTTCAAGACCCTAATTCTTGAAACCCTAAATTTAGTTCATGCAATGAACTTAGGCGTTTTTCTTTTCTTCTCTCAAGATTATGAAATTTTCAAAAATTTCACTAAGGCATTGCAAGTTGGGTGCCCTTCTTGAGGTGAGGCGCCCAATCTCTCCAAACTTAACCAATTTTTCACAGCATTTTCAACTTTCCCTCAATTTTCATCCCTAGTTTGATCCTGTCTCCTGACTTCCAGATTGATCCGACAAACAAGCTAAATGATTCATCACAAAGCTTGATCGAATCTGACAAAGTTTGTTTGGAGGCGACTTCTGATGAAAACTTCGTTTGACCCTTCAAAACGTCAGGTGCCTCTCTCCTCTACGGGCGCCCACTTTCTCCAGTGTTAGCCATTTTCATGATCTTCAAATTTATGCTTGTCTTCTGAACTTCAAATGAATTCATGATATCGAGCGTTGTACTTGTTAGATTGATTGGTTGTTAAGTCCACTGGATAGCTGAAAAGATTCTGGAAGGGGTCTTCTTGACACTTCGTCTTTGAAAACTGACATTTAGAGGCTCTAAACCCTAGGCACCCTTCTTCAGGGGCGCCTATCTCCTTCAAAGATAGTTTTTATTCTGAGTTTTTCACTGTTGCTTCTGACTTTTGTCGTTTCATTCACTTTTCCTCCTTTGTTCAGCTTGCAACATTTGATGACTGCCTGCTCCAATAGACGTGTCCAAGATTGCATTGGACAGCTTCATCAAGTCTGATGAAGTCACGTTGGAGGTGCCTTCTGCAAATTTCATCGTTTGACCTCTTAATAACTTGGGGGCCCTTCTTCTCCAAGGGCGCCCATGTTCATCAGTGTTAGAATATTTTCATCATTTTTACCTTCAAAGTTCTAAACACCTCTCATCATGGCCCCTGTTTGATCTGACGTTGTCGGAAACTAAGTGGTCTGACAAGCTGACGAAGACATCCACTGCAAAGCTGGCAGGAAACTAAAAAGATTGAGCATATTTGCAAACCCTAACTGCTAGATTTGGTCCTCCAAAAGGTTGGGCATCCCTGGCCACCTAGGGCGCCCAAAGTTCCCAAACTTAGAATATTTTTCATCATTTTTCATGGTTTGCATTCTATCCTACAATTGAAACTCCTCTGTTCGATCTCAAATTTCGCATGACTGGATGGTCGGATGACTGTGTTGTCGATCTCTCTGCGAAGCTAGGATGAATCTGAACAACAATGTCTGGAGACACAAACCTTGATTCCATCATTTGCTGCCTTAAATAGCTGGGCACCTATTCTCTCCAGGGGCGCCCATGGCTGGCAATGTTAGAAATTTTTTCTGAAATTTTCAAATTTCTTCCTTGTTTGGCGTGTTTGCCTTGGCCTCGACTGTCGGATATGAAATTTTTCTAAGGCATGGGTGTTTGGGCGCCCTTCTTGACTAGAGGCGCCTGGATTCACCAGAGTAACACAATTTTTTGCATTTTTCAACTTTTTCAAATTCTTCTCTCCTTTCTCCACTTTTCGTGCACGTTCATTGTTGACAGCTTTTGTTTGATGCTTGAACGTCTGATTCTGACACCTGGCAGCCGATTGACCTCCATTGATGACCTTGGTTCTCCAAAAAAAGCTTCTGAAAAAGCAAAATAGACCCACTAGGGCAAAACTGATCGTTTTGAGATTCTGACTGCATCAACCTGACGAGGAAGTATTTTAAGCCAATCAAAATCAGTCTCAACCCTAGAAGCCAATCTAAATCAGTTTTTAGAAAATTTTGCCAATATCCGTTTCTAAAGAAACCCAGAAAAAGTTTATATTTTCAAAAAACTGCTAAAAATAGAAATTTTCCTAAAATTCTGGGTTGAAAAACTGAAATCTAGGTTTTGTAGGTTTGATCATTCTGAACCGACCCAGATTGTCAGATTTTGAGAATTTCAAGTTTTATGACCCCCATGCATGTCATGCAAATCCCCATTTTGACCTTTTTTGACAGATTTAAGAGTGTTTTGACTCATTTCTTCAAAATGCCTAAGTGTAGCAAAAAATTTAATTTGGGCTACAACAATATATTAATATATTATATATATAAAATCCTACTTTTAATGTAGGGAATCACAGCCTAGTAATAATTAATTGCTGCCTTGTCCCTATATGTTTATATATTAATATATTAAATGCTTTTATATATATATATATATTGAATTCATGGTTAATATATTTATTTTTTTATATTAGTTTTCTATATATATATTTATAATATTATATTAACTGTTATGTGATAATTATAATTATAATTATTGTTGGTATTTCTTCCTATATTTTTTACATGTATTTTGATACTTATTTTTCTAGTTATTTACATATTAATATTTCATACTGAAATATAATATCATTAAATCACTTAAGTGTGTTTTGTGATTACTATTTATTTATTTATTTGCTTTTCAATATGTTGCAATTTTTGGGGACATGACATAATGCATCTTGAGAAGATTAAAAAATTTACAAATTTACATACATATTAATAGACTAAATTGACTTTTATAAAAAAAAAAAAATTTCATCTAAATCTTCCAAATAAATATAAATATTCAAGCAACTCTAATTCAATATTTATATAAAAATATTTTCCACTCCCTTCAAATTAAAATCTACTATGATCTTTTCTACAGTTGATAAACACTTATATTTGACATTCGTTCGCACTATGAACTTTGCTTCATCAATCATCATTCTAGAATGGGTAGTCGATCCTTTGCATAACTCCTTTTTTTGTGTTGGTGAATGGTGTGCATTATATAGCAGCTTCATAACCAACTAATAAATTTTGATTCAAAATCAGATCTGTAGTGTGAATATCCGCAAGTGAAAACAAGACAATTGCTATTCAGCATGGGTGCCTTACAAAACCAAGAAGAAGATACAAAGGGGACTAGAGCACTCTACCGATGTTGATTGTGTGGTTTTAAAGGCCCTTTAATTTAAACCATCAGCTCTCTGTGACTCATGTAGCCAAAGGTGATCATGCAGATCATGAAGCACAATGGCAGCTCAAACACACCAAACCCACAACAAAGCCAACCACAGCCGATGAGAATAAAAAATCCTCGAATTATACCCAAAAAAGAATGTACACAAACCTCTTATCAACTAGCATTAAGAGTGATCCCCTTGCTATTGATACAATGCTACTAGCTCAAAGAGTAACATCTTTGCAATCAGATTTCACCCAAACACTTGTGTTTTAAGTCCCTAATTTGACCACAATCACTCCAAGACCTGTCAATATTTCTTGTAGCTATACTTGCAGCTCAGTCTCTCTCAAATAAGGGAACACCTATACATAGAAATCAGCAAGAGACTGATGAAAGAAGCCAAAAAACTTTTTGACTCGTATAAACATATACCAACGTAAAAGCCCTGCAAGTAAACAGCAAGTGTATTGTTATCATTTCTTAAAAAATCTAAAATATTGCGATTCTATTCCATACATTCACTAAGACATATTACAAATATATAGTATTTTCATCTCCTATATTATAGAGGGTTGTTAAACCTTCTATAACCACTCCTTTACATAAACGAGTTGCTCCAACAACTCGTAATACAATCTCATACAACCAATTACAATAACATAATTCTTCACATATGATGTTCTAATGTTCAAACTAAAAAACCATAACAAACCTAATGATGTGATATTCCTAACTAAATAGTAACCATTTGGGATTTAATTTTGTCAGTACTTTTATTGTTGTAAGTTATGTATCCTTGTCGCATTCATTTGGGGTCAATTTGTATTTTTCTATATACCCCCTTGTGAAGATCAAGTTACAAGTACATCCTCATAATACTAAAGTTGGAGCTTCAATGTTATTTACCTTTCATCCAATTAAGATGAGCAAATATTTGAGACTTGATTTTTTTTATGTTTTAATGATTTTATAGTTGTAAGTTGTGTATCCTTGTTTGATTGTTTTGTGATTGATTTATATTTTTCTACATATTCCCTATGGAAGAGATGTCTTATACACATGGGGTAGCATGGTCTGGCTTTCCTATAGACACGTCAATTTTAATTTTTGTTTACTCAATAATGCTACTTGAACGATTAACATAGAGTAAAAGGAAATACACAACAAAAAATAACAAAATATGTCAATTACTCATATAATGCATCAAAAGATATGTCATGTAATCATTCATTCATAAAATATGCAATAGTTACAGGATACATATGCTTGCGGTCCCCAACTACAAGTACAAACAAGAAATATATAGCAAGATGACGTTAGTTGAGAACCCCAACCGTCGGTAACTACCAATTACCAACCAAAGGTCAAGGGCTAATTACACATTAACTTATTTATTTATTTCTTGCTGACTACATCAACCTCCCCAAAAAGAAAGTCGTCTTCCAAACGACAACCAACGAAATTGGGAGTTGAACAACCCAAATTACAACTATTGAGAAGGGGCATGATAAGACATCCCTAGATGCACAAATTATGTAGAGGTGGACATCGAGGAGCATAGCTACTGAAGCCTATGGACCTCCTCGATGCGCAACCTCAACTAGGGTTCTGCTACTATTTCGCATTCTCTTGTTGCCTTCACCCTCTACATAGTCTCCAACAACTAAAATTTGCTCTATTCAATCTCTTTTTCCTTCTCTGCTAGCTTGGCCTCCATGGTCGTCACTCTATGCGCACTCTCCTCCTTCGCTACCATCTTGGCCTCTATGACCGTCACTCTAGCTTGTTCATTGACAATGAGTTGTGTTGGTTGAGCAAACTATTCTTGGAATTATTGTGTGCGCTTAGCCAACTTGTCCCATACCAATTGTGCCATCTAAAGGGCCTCATTCTTCTCCTATATAAGCTTGTCAATGGAGGTGATCTAACGCTTTAGCATGTAAAACACATCCCTAAAGTAAGCTTCTATTCCAAATAGAGCGAAAATCACTATAGCATCCCTCCTTCCTATTGAAGGCCTCGCAAGGTGCCAAGCTTTCTCCTTTGTAGAGGACAACTCTATGGGTGCATAGTCTTAAGCACTTTCTCCTTCGTCACTCGATGCATCCTTTTGCTTCCTTTTCTTTCCAATTGGTCATGTTGTCTCCTCTCTCCCCAATGCCTCCATATCGAGGATTGTCTAGTAGAATGTCATTGGCCATAAAGGATTCAGCCAAGCTATAGGCGAAAACTTCCCCCATTTCTCAGCAAGAACTTGAGTATAGATGGCGTCGAGGAAGAGGGCGATGGCATGTTGCGTCATATAAAACGCCTTGTGTTTTGTGCCAAAAACTCTTCGATTCTTTTAGATAACAATCTTGCCCAGTTGTAGACTTTACCAATACTTAATCCAATCATATAGTCAATCATCCAGATGGCTACGTCGATTTCCCTACTCACACTTGTTAGTTTGCACTTGAAAAAATCCATGATACATTTCCATTTTGATTTAGCCCAAAAAAAAAATCCTCAAACCCCTATTTCCTGCACTCCATATAATGTCCTCCTACTATGTCAAATCGGGTCAGCATATTCTTTAGAGGGCTGCCTCTTTCTGTTGTTGGGTCAGCTTTACTACCAGCTTGCACACGTGCCTATAGAAGGTATGTCGAACACCCTACTAAAATTTGTTGGCCAAAAGGAAATGATTACCTGACAACCTCAATAATCAATAACGGATTTGTGAGAATGCCTGCTATAATTTGTTACTATTTCCTTCAAGTAAAGCTCAAATAAAGAATGGAAGCTACATTGCTTTGTCTACCTGAGTGTGTCTCAATGCTACCTTCAATACATGGTCATCCTAGTTGCTTTGCCACCATGTTTGCATTCACTACTACTCAGAATGTCCCATGTCAATGAATCCACTCCAATCTTGTCCTCTTTCCCCTTGCTCGTTTTCGTTGTAGTAATTTGAGGCCTATAGTATTATACTTTCTTCCCCTTACTACTAAAGGCACCCATCACTAAAAAACCTATTCAACAATATGCTTCCGACAATTCACAACTACGATTAAATAAACAATACCTTCTCGAAAGACAGTTGCAATAATTGTCTGCCAAAGTCATTCATATTGTGTAGGAATTTTGCCAACTAGAAAGACCTTTTTGTTGTACAACGAATGGAAGACAAATACACAAAATTCCTATGTAGGTCATACTATGCAACTACGAAATTGCTAAGGGACAAAGGAGGGTTGTACACTAGAGTTTTTTGATGAAACCGGTAGCACTTGACACAGGTGTACAGTTCCCTATACACTATTTTTCTTTGTAAACCATACAATATCTACAACCCTTCTCCTAACAATGATTTGACATTTGGTGCAACCAATACTTCTAGTCATGCATTGACGATTTTATGAGCCCTCAATCAATGGCGTTGAGGTCGTGTCGTGTACGGAAACAACCTCCTCAATTGTACGATACACAATGATCCCCCAACCCATACAATGCAATTCCACCTCCTAAGCCTGTACCATTCATTGTGAACTCCCCTTTGTTGTTGTACGATGTTTTTGTCCTTGTTTTCTCTCCAACGTAAAATAGCCTTTGTTCTATATGGTCATCGTGCACTCAACTATTGATGTTTCCACTATATGATCTCATGGCGCCATACATTGTGAGCCCTAGGTTGTACGATGCACAACCTCATCCAGATCATCTATCATATGACATAGACACTTTGTTGTACATCTGTATGGCTCCTTTGTCATACGTTGTTATCCTTTTGTCTGTTGGAACATCGTATGATGCAATACAATCATCGTACAACCAAATGTTGATGCCACCTCTGCTGTACAATATAGTGAAAATTACTCAAACTGTTAAGACATACGATGCAAATAGAACCCTTCGAAATTGGAATCCGCATTGCATGGAAGTATGGTGGTCGTTCTTTTCTCAGTCCTTTGTGAACTTGGAAAGGTCGTACTTTATGAATTAAAATTTGAGATCGTACCCTTTTATATTTTGATGTTCATACTTTGTGTTTTTTGATTGGCAATATTTTTATTTTTCTCAACTTTAATACCTTAATTTTCTTTCTTTTCAGTATTTTAATAATTGCCACTTGAAATATTTTAATATTTTCACCTTTTAATTTTTTAATCTTTCCTAACTTCTATATTTTCCTCTTCGCTAATTTCCACTTCTTTTTTTTCCAATTTTCACACTTTAATAATTTTTTGCTTTGTATTTCTGATTTCTTCATTTCGTCATTTTTCATTTTTGCCCTTTACGCTCAAATCTTGTTTGTAATTTTATTTCCAAGGCTTGATCTTATATCCCAATTAATTCTAGTTTTTTATAATTCACATTCTGATAGCATGCTCTACTGCATATTATTTTTTAGGCTAGATGTCTCTTTCAAAATAACCATGGCCTTTTCTAACAGTCATATTCACAACATGTTCCCATGTATTCGAGATCAAATATTTATTTTTATAACGATGGATTTTCCATACCTTAATATTTTTGGCTGTCATCAATGTACATACCTCCTCTTTGCTAGTACCATTTTACTTCATCTCCCTCAACTCTCGGTGGTGTCGTTGGATTGTGTATCGTGCACCATTAGAAGTAGATAATGATGGTCGCTTCATGTTATGGTCTATTGCCCAATAGATGACGTCTTCATTGTATCTGTCTCGTTCCCCTACAAAGTAATGCTTGGCCATGAGTATGTGTTGTAGGCTAGGTCCTTCCTCCAATTCTCTTGAATGTTCTTTTTGTTAGTGTTTCTTAGATCAGATTAATTTAACCAATTGAATAAAAGAAATGCAACACATAAGACAATGAACACAACAAGATACCCTGGGAAAACCCTCCTCTTGAGGGAGAAAAAACCCAGCAAATATATCTCTTATATATTGAAGGAGTAAGAGCAGAAATCTGCTTGAACTCAGGCCCAACACAATGCCGAATTTGATACAATGAATGATAGCATCTCTCTTAGATGCAAAGATACAAATGAATATGTTTCTCCTTTTAATCGGTCTGCTGCTACAAAATGATGATCTGCTGTTCAAGTATGAACTTCTTCTATGTATGCGAATCCAAGTATGAGCTTCTTCTATGACTGCGAATTCTGCTCTGCCAAAATAGCGAACTTTCTTTTGTGTATATTCGAATATATGTTACCATCAAAAGGTAACCTTGTATATATACCTTCTTGGCGCCTCTTCATATGGGTCGGCCTTTTTGATAGATATTTTAAATAACAAATAAGGTCGGCCAGAATAAGTACATAATATATCTTAATTATAAGGTCGGCCCATGTACTAGTGAAGACCGACGCTGCATTAACATCAACACTCCCTCTCAGCTAGGGATGAACTTCCATCTGCACAAGACACATTATGTTAGAATGAAAACAAAATAAAATATCACCTCAACGTGATATTAACCATTATGGCTACTCCCATAGATGGTAAAAACTCATCACGGATTCTCTCACGTGATGTTGTCATGGAGTCACACACATGACATCCACCATAGCTTCTCCCAGAGGGTGGAAACAAGGGCTTTCACCTCAACTCTCTCTCATCAGAGAATTGCATTATCAAGGACTTACACCTCAACTCTCTCTCAGCAGAGAATTGTATTAACAAGGGCTTGCACCTCAACTCTCACTCAGCAGAGAGTTGCATTCTCAACAAGGATCACTGATTACTGAGACTCTTTCTCAGTCAAGGCTGCATTCTCCACCATACCAAGTTTCTCTCGGAAGTATACAAACTTCATCCTGGCGAGAGGCTTGGTGAGAATGTCTGCCGTTTGCTCTTCAGTGCTGATATACCTCAACTGTATAGCTTTCCTTTGCACCATATCTCTAATATAGTGGTACTTGATCTCAACATGTTTTGTTCTGTCATGAAACACAGGATTGACAGAAAGCTTCACACAGCTTTGATTATCACAGTGTATGATAGTAGGCTCCATTGATTGACCAAACAATCCTGCAAGGAGCTTACGAAGCCACACTGCCTCACGAGCTGCCACACAAGCTGCAATATACTCTGCTTCAGTTGTACTCAAGGCCACTGAAGACTGTTTCCTGCTACACCAGGAGATCATAGCAGTCCCCAAACTGAAGCAACAACCAGAAGTACTCTTCCGATCTGAGACACATCCTGCCCAATCAGAATCAGTAAAACCATGCAGCTCCAAATCCACATTTGAAGAATATCTCAACCCATATCCAATTGTGCCACATAAATATCTCAGGATATGTTTAGCTGCTACAAGATGTATTTGCTTTGGTTCACACATAAACTGGCTAAGTGCACTCACTGCATAGCAGATATCAGGTCTAGTGTTAACTAGATACATCAATGAACCAATCAACTGTCTATACATCGTAGAATCCACTGGTTCTGAACTAGCTGCAGCTTCTTTCAACTTATCTAAATTAGACTCCATGGGTGTAGACATAGGTTTGCAGTCAAGCATACCAAACCTTTTGAGAATGTCAACAGTATACTTGCCTTGACTTAGAATCATCTCATTTGGCTTTTGCCAAACTTCTAAGCCAAGAAAGTAATGCATAAGACCTAGATTCTTCATCTCAAACTCTGAAGCTAATTCCTTCTTGCATTTTAGTATTAGATGTTCTTCACCAGTAATGATCAAGTCATCAACATATAAAACTAAAATCAATGCTTCACCATTTACTACCTTGAAGTAGAGGTTAGAATCTGCATCATTCTTTGAGAAACCCAAACTTGAAAGGTACTGATCAATTCTTTCATACCAAGCACGAGGAGCTTGTTTAAGACCATACAAGGCCTTCTTCAACTTGCAGACATGAGATTCTTTCTCATGTACCTCAAATCCTTCTGGTTGCTCAATGTAAACCTCTTCTTCTATTATGCCATTCAGAAAAGCTGTCTTTACATCCATTTGGTGAATCTTCCATCCTCTAGATGCGGCAATAGCAATGATGGTTCTAACAGACGTGTAACGAGCCACAGGAGCAAAGGTTTCTTCATAGTCAACTCCCTCTTTTTGTGAGAACCCTCTAGCCACAAATCTAGCCTTGTGTTTCTCAATGCTCCCATCAGCTGCATGCTTGATCTTGAAGAGCCACTTAGAAGACACCACAGATTTGTCTTTGGGTCTAGGAACTATATCCCAAACATCGTTCTTAAGTATAGACTGATACTCCTCAGTCATGGCATCTTTCCATACTTGTTGACTAGAAGCTTCTTCAACATTTGAAGGTTCTGACTCAATAATCTGACTCATCAAGGCAACATAGCTAGAGAACTTGTGAGGTCTCTTGCTTTCTCTGAAGGTTCCTCTTGGAGCTACAAACCTTTCTGCTTCCTGCATTGTCCTGCGAGCCCAAAGGGGTCTTTTCTTTCCAATCACAATGTCTAGAGGGCCATCAGTAGGATCCAAAGGCTCAGCTGGATCAATATCTTCTTTAGGTTCTGTAACCTCCTCCAGATTCTCTGGGATATGGTCAACTTCCATATCTTGAGGAGGTTCTTCTTCATCGACCTCCATCGGAGTGCCTTTGGACTTTCTATAAGCAACATCTTCCTCAAATGTGACGTCTCTACTAATCTCAATAGACTTCTGTCCTGGAATGTAGATCCTGTAAGCTTTTGATGTCTCACTGTAGCCTACAAGAATTCCTTTCTTCCCAGAAGGTTCTAGCTTTGTTCTCTTTTCCTTTGGAATATGAACATAGACTGGACAGCCAAAGATCCTCAAATGACTAACTTCAGGCTTCACGCCTGAGAATGCTTCTTCAGGAGTTTTATTCTCTAAGATCCTGTGGGGACTCCTGTTTTGAACATAGACGGCTGTTCTTGATGCTTCAGCCCAAAAAGAGATTTGTAAGTCTTGATCATGAATCATAGCTTTCACTGCTTCCACAATAGACCTATTCTTCCTTTCGGCAATACCATTTTGTTGTGGATTATAGGGAACACTGAACTCCCTCTTAATCCCTGCTTCAATACAAAAATCTCGAAAGGTGCCAGAAGTGTATTCTCCACCATTATCAGATCTTAATACTTTGATCTTCTTCCCAGACAGATTTTCAATCTGCGCTTTGAATTCTCTGAATCTTACTAATACTTCTTCTGATTCTTTCGATCTCAAGAAATAAATCCAAGTCTTTCTAGAGTAATCATCAATGAAAATAATATAATACAAGAAACCACTAGATGATGCAATAGACATTGGACCACATAAATCAGAATGAATGAGATCAAGAATACATTTAGATCTACTTTCACTGGAATGGAACATACCTTTTGTGTTCTTGCCTAGGGCACATCCCTTGCAAGTACCTTCATGTTCTTGATCGAATTTCGGAAGACCGGTGACCATCTTCTCCATGATAGGTAGAGCACGAAAGTGAATGTGAGCCAATCTTCGATGCCAAAGTTCACACATGCTGGTACTGTTATGCACAAGTGCTTGAAGAGGACGAGTGCACAGCATGTAGAGACATTCATGTCTAACTCCAATCACTTGAGCAGATTTGAAGCTGGAGTTCTTTGCCCATATAAGAACTTTCCCTTTAGAGAAGGCAACTTGATAACCTTTGTCTTCTAATGCTGAAATTGAAACAAGGTTCCTCTTTATCCCTGGTACGAACAGTACATCATTCAATTCCAAAGAAATTCCAGAATCCAAGTGAAGAGTGGAATTTCCAAACCCTTTTACAGAATATCTAGCATCATCTCCAATAACAACTTGATCACTAGAGTTGCTTTCCATTAAGTTTGAAAGGTGACTTCTGAATCCGGTGATGTGTCTAGAAGCACCACTGTCAATCAACCAAGTGTAAGAGTCCGTAGAAACATTGCTAGACAAGGCTGAATAAAATAGATAATCACTGGAGTCCTTTTGTGGAGTGACTTCTTCAACATCTGCAGTGGCAACTTGAAGCTTAGGTCGTTGAGGGCACACCCTCGCAAAGTGACCATACTTATCACAACGAAAACATTGAATCTTGGACATGTCTCGTTTTCTTTTGAAGGTAGGAGCATCATCATTTCCATCTTCTCGATTCCTTTTGAAGAATCCTTTCTTAAAGCCTTTTCCTTTGTTTGATGAATGAGAGGTAAGAACTTGTAATTCTTCATTCTTTGAGCTTTGACCAATCCCCCTTGCTGTTAGTCTTGACTCTTCTTGAATGCAATCAATCCTCAATCGATCAAACTTAGGGAGTTCGGATCTTGCACTGATTCCTTGGATGAATGCCTCCCATGAAAGCGGAAGACCATTGAGAGCAAGCATAGTCAGTTCTTTATCATCAATCATGTGTCCAATAGTGGAGAGCTGATCTTTTATCTCTGAAATCCTCATGAAGTATGTAATAACAGATTCTCCTTTCTCCATTTTCACATGATGAAGTTGTTGCTTCAGAGCAAGGGCACGACTGGTGTTGTTGATTTCGTACATCTCTTCCAAGGTTGTAAACATCTCTCTTGCTGTATCTAACTTGAAGATAATTGGTACAATATGATCTTTGACGGAATCAACCAATGCTTTCTTTGCCCTAGTGTCTTTCTTCCTCCACTGCAGCTTCTCTTCTTCCCCCTCAGGTTCGGGAACTTTTGTTTTCACAAACTCAGCCAAATCATTTTCTTCCAAGGTTAGCATGAACCTGAATCTCCATGATATGTAATTCGAGATCCCTTCGAGTCTATCCTCGATTTTCAGACCGTTCACCATCTTGAGAAATTTGGAAGATAGACTGAAAAAGAATAAGTGTTGCGAACTAATCTGATCACGATCTTTTTCACACCCGCTCTGATACCATGTTAGTGTTTCTTAGATCAGATTAATTTAACCAATTGAATAAAAGAAATGCAACACATAAGACAATGAACACAACAAGATACCCTGGGAAAACCCTCCTCTTGAGGGAAAAAAAACCCAGCAAATATATCTCTTATATATTGAAGGAGTAAGAGCAGAAATCTGCTTGAACTCAGGCCCAACACAATGCCGAATTTGATACAATGAATGATAGCATCTCTCTTAGATGCAAAGATACAAATGAATATGTTTCTCCTTTTAATCGGTCTGCTGCTACAAAATGATGATCTGCTGTTCAAGTATGAACTTCTTCTATGTATGCGAATCCAAGTATGAGCTTCTTCTATGACTGCGAATTCTGCTCTGCCAAAATAGCGAACTTCCTTTTGTGTATATTCGAATATATGTTACCATCAAAAGGTAACCTTGTATATATACCTTCTTGGCGCCTCTTCATATGGGTCGGGCTTTTTGATAGATATTTTAAATAACAAATAAGGTCGGCCAGAATAAGTACATAATATATCTTAATTATAAGGTCGGCCCATGTACTAGTGAAGACCGACGCTGCATTAACATCAACACTTTTGTGTGCAATTCCTCGGTGGTCTTCATCTTCTTCTGATCTTGTCCAATTCATAGCTAATATATCATTTCCTCTGTCTTGAATAAGGTGTTTTTTTATGCCATCCACCACCATGTAACTTGATCCATTTAGCAAGTGCTCCAAAAAATGCATTTGTTAACTGTCGATGAATTCTTGGTACTACCACACCTTCGAGTTCTTGTAGAATCGGTTTTACCACTATGCTTCCTGATCCTTTTGGTTCTTGTGTGATAGGTTTCTTGTCCTTTCTTGCATCACTCTCATTTGCCATCCAATCTACCATGTTGATTACAATTGTTCTCTCCTTGTAAGGCTTTAGTTTTGATCAGTTGATATTCTCTTTCAGTATAGTGTCGTTTAGATACTATAACTTGATAGCCCTATTCTCATAGAGTTCTCGGATTTTACAAGGATTGAGCCATCTCACATTGAACTTACCTAGTTGAATTTTGTTATGCTCATTATACTTCAAAACTAACTAACCAAGTTGGAGGTTTACTCGACAAAGATGTTTGTCATGCTAGTCCTTCCTTCATTTTTGCATCACTTCCATTGCCCATTGAGCAAGTACTCTTTGTTTGAATAATTTGTTCAATTGGTATAATTGTTCTTTTAGACTCTTCGTGTCGCCTAATCAATTCTCGACGACAATCCTTAGGCTTTGTACCATGTACTTGACAAGGACTATAGCTTCCTAATCATACATCAAGTGGAATGGTGTGTCCTGTAGTCACCTTGTACATCATTCGATATGCCCATAGTACGGATGGCACTTTCTCTTCCCAATCTGCTTCTTCAATGCCACACGACTTATGGATGACAAAGACGAGTACTTTATTTGTGGATTCTTCATGTCCATTCGCTCTCAAGTAGTACGGGCTTGACATGGTTCACGAAGTGTCCTCCCCTATCGCTTATTATTTGTATTGGAATATCGTACCTCATGACAACTTCTCGCAGATGAATCTCATCGTACTAACTATCATGTTGTCTAGAAGTGCTTGAGCTTCCGCCCATTTTGTCAAGTACTCCATGGCAACAACGATGTATCTGCATCACTATAGTTGGGTGACTTTCAAGGGATTGACGAAATCAAGTCCCCACCTCTCAAAGAATACTTGGGGTTGAGATGGGAACAACATGTAATCTCTCTTCAACAGTTTTCCAACTCTCTAGCATGTATCACATCCCAACACCCATTCTTGGGCATTGGTGTTCAATGTCAGCCACCACAGACCTACTAACAGGATTTTTCAAGTTGTAGCATCCAGTCCCATATGTTCACTTGCAAGCCCTTCGTCTTCTTCTTTAAGTACTCATGGGATTTCTTCCTCCATGACACATCATTGTAAAACATGGTCAGACCCCATTTTATATAACAATTTGATGATGAGTTGGAAAGCTTTACTCTTCAAAACTAGTTTCCTTCTCTCTCCTAGTGACATTTCCTTTGATATATCAGCTCCTGCAAGACAACAGGCTATGTCAGCTGCTGTGAAAAGGAGGTGCATTTGAAGTACAACTACTGCAAGATAGGAGATACGGTTGTTACAAGACAGGGGAGACAATCTATTGTTCAAACAATACCTGAGTGGATCTTCAAGATGTACAAGATAAAAAGCCTTTTACTTTTACTTGGCCTTCATGTATTGCACAGAACAAGTGGGAGAATGTTGGGAAAGGTGTTGTACACCTTACATAATAATATTAAATGTTTTTATAAGTTGTGGCCCAACCAAGGTGGATGCCACAATTAGTGTTAGGATGTTTTCTCATGTTGTCACATTGTATCTAACATTGGGGTTGCAAATATTAAAGGGATGACATAAGGACAAGCAAAATGGACAAGTTTGAGGAATGTGAAAAGTCACCTTGAGTACTTGGGTTGAAACAAGACAAAGAAGATGACTCCAAGACAGAAGTTGAAGAACAATTTGGGCTCCATTTTCTAGGTGGACGTAATGATCCTTGGGAGGTGAAAAGTGTTTCTCATAAGAACTTTTAAAGATGTATTTTGCATAAGGCTGCATGTACATTCCTTATCCATTTCCCTGTCCTACTCAGAATATGTGTTACACCCATCTATCACTTCCAAAAGGTATCTTGTAAAAACATTACACATCCAAAATTCAAAACTGTGACTGTTTATTTCCAATTCTTTTCTGATATCTATAAAAATTAAAAAATTGCACCAAAATAAGGTTTGTAGATTATAGCCTTTGCTTCAGTTGCAAACATCAGATTGAACAATGACTTTTTCCCCTAAGCATTCGTAGAGGAGGTAGGCATGTGCGGGTGAGATGGAATTCTAAACAAGTGAGAAAACAGGAAAGGAGTTAAATTTTTCATATAAAAGGTTTCTCTTCTATATATTTTCTGTTGTTCCTCCATAGTAGATGATCTCTTATGAGCTGAAAATCTATCATTTGCCTCCTCAAACCTACTCAAATTGTTGACTTGTTTGCTATTTCAAGCTCTTGATATTCATGTTTGTGGGTTGTGTAAAGCTAATCTTGCATGTTCATTTTGGATTTTCCTGTGTCTTGATTTAGTGAAAATAGAAGAAAGAAGAAAGGAAAAAAAATGGTCTGAGACATTTAGGTGTTCTCAAATAGAGTTAACGAAACTCAAAAAATACCCAAAGTGTTGCCATTTCTTATAGTTTGTCGATGTCCCAAAACCAAAATATGGGACAAAGCCTTTGGAAGTTATAAAAGAGATGATTCACAATCCCAAACAATATGCAGATACATAAGCTAATGTTCATGTATGCACACATTCTAAAACACATGGATATCAAGAAATGGAAATATTTGTCATTCTTCTTCACTCACAAGTAGCAACCTCTTTTGCATTGTAACTTGCATAAATATTGGTTTTCAGAAATTTACAGGTGATAGATACAAATGCAATTTTTACTCAACTCTTGTCTATTGTAAGAAGTGTACTTACTCATGGGCCTACAAGATTGCAATATTTATACTGATAACCTTAACGTAAAGGTTGCTTGTCATGCTCTATAGATTTAGTCAAATGACAGCATTCATGTAAAATCTCAACTTCAACAATTGATTTCTTCCAATGTAATTTGTAATATCTCTCCTCATTACCTTTCAAAGTTTCTAATAACTACCCATTGCTATTGCCATAAACTTTTCCAAAAAACTTTAGCAGTACCTAAGAGATCCATTCTCAGGATCAACAACACCATCAAGTATGGCATCAAGCAGGGCCATTGAGTCTGGATTCTCTTTCTGGGTGTTGCTGGTAAACCAATGAATCAGTTGTTTTACAAACACACTGAATAACTGTCTAGTAACCTGCTCAAGACCGTCAAAAGGAAATAAATGGCAAAATCAAAGTAATCAAATTGTGAATATATCTACATTTAATAATTATTTCTCAAATATTCCAATTCCATAGTTAAGATGAAGAAAGAAGAGTGGATGACAAATTTGAAAGGTTTCTTTGAAAGAATATATACCAACTCCATGTCAGTTGCAAGCCGAAGTATAGCTGGAAATAAACGCCTATATATTTTCTCATAATGAACCTAACAAAGAGAAGAAAACTTGTTCAGTTCAATTTTAGGGCTATTTAAAACTAACAATGGAGAATTTTACACAAAATATTTTAGCCTTTAACAAAATTATATTACAAATCAAAGACAACAAGTACAAAAAAAAAATGACTTTCGGAAAAAAATTCAAAAACAATAAGTATATTATGCATATACATGAAGAATGCAAACAATACCACACACAAACCATTTTTTCTGCTAAACTTTCTACTTGCCAACTGAAGAAATGTTTATCATCAAAGATGTGCTGAGTGCTAAATAATAGTCAACATTTTTTCATATTATGTTTTTCCAACAATATCATTTAAAATGTTTATTAATTAAAGGTGCTTCTGATTTGCTAAATGATACAATTGTTATACAACATACATATGATTACCTCAACCATTCATCTACCTAAAACAATCAGAATCCTGTTCAACATTTTCATCATAATACGAACCCCTAACTCTTTGCTCTTATCTAGAGAGATTTTGAGGACATAGAAGCACAAAAGGAAAAAATGAAAGATTCATTTCTGTGTGTGAACGGTCATCTACATTTGGAAAATATGAAAGATTCATTACACAGGTTATAGGTCTATGTTTTGCATCGAGTTAAGAGAAAGATTCAAAGATTAGAGCCTTGTACATAGGCATTCTTACGATCAAAAAGCCTCTAATTTTAAAGACTTTTTTGCATTTCCTTTTCATTAGTAAAAAAACATATGACGTTTCAAACTTCCATTTCACATTTTTATTGAAAAGTTGCTTTCTTGCAAAGTTGTCCAAATTCGCAACTTGCATGTTAGCTCATCCAGAAAAGAGACATTTAGGCATAAGTCATTTAGGTTTCCTTTCAACCTTGTTAGTTAACCATATTGGCAGAATATAGTGACAACCATGCCAATGCACCTACTGATTACATTAGTCCTAGTCATGAAAAGGTGTGAACCACCTTATTGGCGAAGTAGAAAGCTTCAATAGAGGCATCATTGAGAACAATCAAGGATACATGGCTCAAAACAAGTGTATCATTTTTAATGGGTGGAATGATTGCAAAATTAGACCACTGATCAATGTCAATGCAATGTCCCCTAAAGGGGTGATGTTTTTGAAAGTAGTAGTTCATGAGGTGCAAGTGAAGGATGCAACTTTTATTGCCAATATCCTCTAATAATCCATTGAAATGGTGGGCCCCAAATATGTTGTCGAAGTCATAATAGACAACACTAAAAATTGTAGGGCAGCTAGTTCTATAGTGGAGGGTACATATAGGCATATTTTTCGAATACCATTTGTTGTCCACTCACTCAATTTGATATTGCCAAAGATTGGTACAAAGATCAAAAGGGTCAAATAATCTACACAAAGGCTAAAGAAATTCAAATGTCTATGAATACTCATCATATGTCACTTACTATATTTTTTAATTGTTGATATGTGACATCTTATCTACCTTTTAATATTTTAAAATTTCTTTTACACCATGTTAAGTTGCCAAAACTCAATTTGCATCACACTATCATATCCCTCCCCAAAATGGTAACCTATTGAAATGAAAATAATAATATTGACAACTTACTGTTACTATATTTTAAAAATAAAATTAAATAAGATCAAAATAATAATAACAATCCACACCAATCCAAAATTGTATTCATAATCATCATTGATAATATTATAATCATTACAATATAGATATTATATATAATCTGATTATGATCATTATTATTCTAAGTTACCGATTCGCCAAAAAACGGCCCTGGATACGATTCGATACGTACCGGGTACGAAATTCGGGTACGGTAAGTCTTGGATTCGGCCAGGATACACATTTCCACCTACGGATTCAAGCTGGATTCGTCGGGTGCCTGCGTATTCGTCCAAGATACGGCAAAATGAATCCAAAGCAAATCCGCGACGAATCCAGGCGTGAAAACGCCCAGTCCGCGAAAAAAAGCGGTTTTTTTGCATTTTTTATTCATTATTTTGATCGAATGTTGACTTCTAAATATTTAAACATTCATTGCAACCCTAATTCGTCCCTCCAAACACACTAAAAAGGTAAAAACAATCTCATTTAACAATTTGTGAATAAAAAACAAGATTTTTGCCTCCATTGCTGAACTTTCTCTCTTGCTTGCACAAGCTTGAATAGACTTGAAGGTTGATCGTTGGTTGCTCAAAGTTGATTGTTGTGCTATTCCTAAGCACTTGCAAGTGTCCGTCTGTTGCCAAGAAGATTGTAGAGCAAGATTTGTTCAAAAGAGGTAAGTTTCTTTGAAGTTTTTTTATTTTTTTGAAATTTTTTTTAGATTTTTTTTAATAAAAGAACTATTTTGTTTTGTTTTTATTGTTTTGTTGATTGTTCTCATTCTTTTAAGTTTTTTACTTATTTAGTTTCAAATTTCAATACCAAAATTATTTCAATTTGTTGTCCCTTAGTTATTACAATGGCATCCACTTCTTCTTCAGGCCAATCTCGTTTCAAAATAAATGCAACCTCTCCCCTCTGGAAATATGTAGAAATGGTTCAACAATGCAACCTATACAAAGCCATCCATTTATAAACATCCCTCAATACAAAACCGTGCCCTCATCAAATAAAAGATCTATGGGACCGTTGGAAGCTTCATTTCAGAATGAGGCAAGAGAGATTGCTGATCAAGTCATAGCAAGATGTGTCTATGCCAATGGATTGGCATTCGACATTGTTCGTTCACCATATTGGCAAAAAATGGTAAAATCTATTAATAAGGCTCCAAAAGGGTATAAAGGGCCCAGGTTTTGAGAAGGTGCGTTGCACCTTATTGGAGAAAGAGGTGAAACATGTAGCAGACTCTTTGAAGCCCATAAGGGATTCATGGATCGAAACAGGGGTGACCATCGTTTCTGATGGATGGAAAGATGCAAAAAATCGCCCATTGATCAATGTTATTTTTGTATCCCCTAAAGGGGCAATGTTTTTGAGAGCAGTGGATTGTGAAGGACAAGTGAAAGATGGTCCATTTATTGCTAACATCCTTTCCCAAGCTATTGAAGAAGTGGGCCATCAAAATGTTGCGCAAGTTGTAACGGACAATGCCAAAAATTGTAGGGCTGCAGGGTTATTGATTGAGGAGAAGTATCCACACATTTTTTCGACACCTTGTGATGTCCACTCCCTCAATCTAATGCTACAAAAAATTGGATCCAAAATTGAATGGATCAAACAATTGTATGTTGAGGGCGAAGACATCCAAATGTTTGTCACCAACCACCATATGACACAAGGAATATTCAGACAATTCTCAAAATTGGAATTGTTGAAGGTAAGTTAATTCTCAATATTCTTAAATTTTTAATTTTCTTTTGATTTTAAATTTTGATTTTGTAAAGTATTTATAAATTTAAATTATATTTTAATTTTAATTTTGATTTCCAAACAGGTTGCTGAGACCCATTTTGCCTCCAACACAATTGTGTTGAGGTGACTTATAAAGGTTCGTGAGGCACTTTGTACCATGGTAATCAGCCCTAATTGGTCCATATGGAGGCAATATAGCAGTGAAAGGGCAAATAGGGTCAAGCAAAGGATCCTAGATGATAGTTGGTGGGATCGTGTTGAGTACCTGGTTAGTTTCACTAAGCCTATATTGAGCATGATCCGTTACAGAGACATGGATAGACCTTGTTTGGGAGAAGTATATGATGGTATTGACTCAATGATTGAGAATATGAAAACCATCATCAATGCAAAAGAGGAAGATCCTGAAGAAAAATTCTTCAAAGAGCTACAAGAAATCATGGTTGATAGATGGACCAAAATGACCACTCCATTGCATCTTCTCGCTTTTGCATTGAGTCCCAAATATTATAGTCCTGAGATACTTTCTAAATCTACTTCATCAAGAGTTGCTCCATATAGGGATGTTGAAGTGGTTCAAGGGTACAAGGCAGCACTTCGTAGAATCTTCAGTGATCGTGACCAACGTGATTGAGTGAGGGCAGAGTTCATGGCTTTTGCATTCTCTGGTACTGTTGATCAGAATATGGATGCCCTTCGAGACAAGGTCAGGGTGGATGCTCATAGTTGGTGGTACTTCCATGGGCAAGAATACATGCACCTCCAACCTATTGCAATTATAATTTTATCCCAAGTAAGTTTTATATTTTGTAATTTTAATTTTAATTTATAATTTTATTAATTTTGTAGCTCTTAACTATTTAATTTGGTCTTAATAGGTTGCTAGTTCATCGTCTTCTGAGAGGAATTGGAGCACATACTCCTTCATCCACTCAATAAAATGCAATAGGCTACATTCAAAAAAGGCAGAGGACTTGGTGTATGTGCATTCAAACTTGCACCTCCTTACACATAAGCAAAGTTCCTACAAAGAAGGAGACACAAGGAGGTGGGATATTGAGCCAGAGCAGCTTGATTTGGATGCTTCCACAAGTCACTTAGCTGCACTTGATATTCATGATGACTATGAGCCTGAAGCAGCTACTGAGTATGAGAGTGGTAGTGTTAGTGCTAGTGGTAGTGCTTGTGCGAGTGCCACTAATGCTATTTGTGGTTCTACACAAAATGTATCATCTAATGATGTTGATGATGCTGTTTTTTTGATGGCCCATATGATTCAAATTGGTCATTGATCAATAATAGCTGATTGTAAACACTTGACATTTTGATTTTATGTTTTAACTTTAATTTATAAATTTATATCATGACATTCGAGTAATCATTAATATTTTAATATTTGACTTAGTGCATATGAAAGTGGTGATGTATTTTTGCTATGTTATTAGACTATTAAATTATTAATATGGTGGTGTATTCTAAACTCAATTACTGCTGCAAATATGTATATATTTTTTATATTTATATGTTTTTCGTATTGCGGTATCCAAGCCGTACCCAACCCCAAATTTGTTTTTGACCAAATCTCGTACCGGATTCGCATACCCGTACCCGAATCCAAAAACAAATCGCTAACTTAGTTATTATTATTAAAATATAAAGCAAAGCCTTAAGGGGGTATCAATCCTTATTATCAGCATGCTTCAATAGTTAAATGCAGCGATTAAAAAAGCAAAAGAGATTTCCAAAGAGGCACCGGTTGACCTCCAAAGTGGCAGCAATCTGAAAAAGGGACACATCTAACCAAGAAAAGACATGACTCTCCCAAGCCAGATCGATACTTAAGGAGGGTCTTTTTCAAAGTAAAGGGAGGCATCGGACTGGAAAGGGGGACAGGTCTGCAGATCAATCAGGGATAAAAGAGGTAAGTATTTTTCATAAAATTAAATAAGAAGTGATAAATGCTTATGTATTTAGAAAATGAAATCTGTTAAATACATTATGAACTTAGATGTTAATGATTGGCAAATAAATTAGGAATTTAAATAATAGTTGATGATTGATAAGTATATTTAAATATATTATAGATGGTTGACAAATACAATTTATACATAACGATATTTGTCTAATTGATGTCATTTTGGAGTATGCATGCCACTATTATAGCATTGCTAATATGTTATTTTGAATAGGACAACTAATTATGTTAACGTGATATATTCTATCACAATTATTGTGTGTGCAATCATATCTATCATAATATTTATCTTATTTATCTTTATAAAACAACCATGGAAGAAGTTGGCAAGAGGCTACTAGTAGGCTGAGCAGATACTAGACATCCTCCTAGGTACGCCACTCCTTGATGGAATGTCTAAGTGCACCTCTTGGAGCCAAGGGGGTGATATCCGCTCTTGGGCTTAGCAGAAGATGTTAATGTCATGTCCCCAAATAGAAGACATTAATATATATGTAACATATTAAACTCTTTAAATTAAAACATAATTATTAAATATTATATCATAAATCTTATTTAGATTTTTTAACCATAATTAAATTAAATCATAATTATTAAATATGATATCTTAAATTTTTAGCCATCAACTAATATTAAACTAAAGTTTATGCTAGCAAATCCACATAAAATATATAGATATAAAATAACTCGGAGCTCATATAAATTAATATCTAAACTTAGGAAATATTCGTGGTAATTTCAAATTATCTCATTTATAAACAAATATGACAAAAGCCCGTGACTTGAGAAATGACAGGATGAACCTCTTGGTCATGAATGGACACCTTCAGCTGGGTGCGACTCATCCAGGGACGCGACTAGTCCAAGAAGCGACACCTCTCTCTCCCGAGCACATAGAAATAGGGAACCCTCGAAGGGTCACAAGGGGAGAAAGGAGAAACGGAAGGGAGATTAAGGCGCGCAATTGCAACCAACGAACCAGGTGAACTCACGTCACTTCGTTTGATATCTTGTATCTGTTAGCGTGATAATTTATGCTTTCCCTCTCTGTTATATTTTCAGTACCATTTAGGATGATATATTTAGCCATGACTAAATGCATAAATGAAGGAATCTAGTATAAACCGTCAATCCAGGGGATGACGCCCCTTTGATATAAAATAGACAATGTCAACTAGAGAATGGTTTGTATATGTAGACTATTCATGGACTCTCTGAAACCATTCCAATGGAATGGTTTTGGACGCCCTGTATATGATAGATCACCATAATAAAATCAGAATGCTTTACAATACAGAAGACGCCCTGTATATGATAGATCACCATAATAAAATCAGAATGCTTTACAATACAGAATTCATTTGCTAAGCCATTAGGGACAACTCCTGCAATTTGTTAAAAATTGCATTTCATTGTTATAGTGTGATGTTATGAACTGGACATATCTGTAGTGCATTCTAATCTCTCTCCATATAAAAATATTTTGTTTTGTTTTAAAATATATATAACAATCTCAAATACGTAATAAGTGTAGATGCATCAGTAATTAATTTCATCTGACTATACAAAGATTATATGCTTCGTGATTGTTACCCTATTAGGATGAGGGAGAAGCATCACCAAGTGGATTGCCTAAAAACCCCATCCTCAGGCCCGTAGGCCCAAGCAAGGGATTGGTCATGAAGGGTGGGGGTCCCACCTCACCATTCTGTTATTTAGGGGGGTGGTAGGCCTTAGGCCCTTGGTACTTAGGGTTTCCCCCTCCACTCCTAATAGGGCCATTGTCTTCTAAGGTACTGCCATTGGTGGAGAATGTAGGTACTAAGTCGTTGGGAAAGGAGGACTACATAAGCAGCCTCCCGTGCCCAACATAAAGGCTTCAGGGTGGATCCACCCATGGCACTCCTCTTGCCTGTCATTTATAATTAAGATTACGTCTGATTTTGATACTAGATATTAAACTAACACACCAAATATATGGATATATGTGCATATGATGAATGCAGGTCTCCACTCAAATCACCCGAGTTCATACTTAGGGAGCAAGTAAAGAACCCAAATCCTCCCATAACCAAACACTTTCGAAGACTAGGTAAGCAAAAGACATTTCAGTGGTATCGGAGCCCTTTTCCTGCCATCCTGTGGGGAAACCATGCAAACCTACCACCGACGAGGCTCTAGGAACAACAATCGAGGGAATGACCCCATGGAAGACCCAATAAGAGATGAACTTAGGGCCTTTATAGAGAATAGCGAAAAAAAGACCTAGGCCCTCATGGAACAAAATGAGAAGACTAGTCAAGCTTTACTTCATGCCCTCCAAAATCTGAGCAACAAGGAAAATAACTCGAACCACTCCGAAAGTAACAACCCCACACCCTCTCAAACCTAAAGCTCTAGACCTACCAAACCCCATTTCCTACCAAGAGAGGAACCCAAGGAAGAAAGATGTGTCAACGGACCCTCTACAGAGGATGTAGATGAAATTTTAGCAACCTATTATAGGCTTGAACCTGCATTGAGAGCACTTGTACCCTTTAAAGATTAATGTGAGGCCAAACAAAGGGGAACCCCTAGGATTGACCTTGTGGATAGGGACCTCGAGAATAAAGTAAGTAAACTCACCCTTCCTAACTTTGATGGGGAGGGAAAAGGGACTGCACGCTCATGGGTTCAAAAACTAGATACGTATATGTCATTAAGCCCCATGACCGAAGAAAGTGCTATCAAATTTGCAATATTACACCTAACCAGCATGGCTCATTAGTGGTGGCACCACGGCCCAATAACCTAAGGACACCAACAAATTTCCTCATATGAAGAATTTACTCAAAGATTGATCAAACGATTTGACCAGAGACGTCTGGAATGGTATTTCAGGGAACTCACACAATTAAGGCAACTAGGCAGCATAGAGGGTTACACCACCGAATTCCAAAAATTGGCTGTCATGATCCCTGAACTCTCTCAAGAAAGGCTCACATACTTGTTCATAGAAGGCCTAAGAGGTTCAGTTAGAAGTATGGTGAGTATGTTGGAACCCGCTAACCTAGATGAAGCCATTCAAAAGGTTAGGAAATATGAAGATGACTGGTCTAGGGATAAGACCAAGAAATTCACCTCATCATCCAAACCCCCACGAAGAGAAGAAAGGGACAGGAAGGAAGAAGTAACCAGCACATGCTCCTGGTGCAAGGGAAAGAGGGACAAAGATCATTCGTGTAAGAAAATGGACGAACTAAAAAAAAAATGGACAATGCTTTAGATGCCAACAACCATGGTAGCAAGGTCACAAGTGTGGTAAAGCCCTCCAGCTGGAAGCATGCCCCATTGATGAGTATCCCAATAAAAGGGCCAAGTATGAAGGAGGAAATCAAGCAATGGTAGCCACTATCTCCCAAGCCTCTAAACATTGCCCATTCTGCATCAAAAGCACACTCAAGGGGCATAGAATCACTACCCTAGTAGATAGTGGGGCATCTCATAACTTCATTGACCAAAGGGTAGTAACTCAAAGGAAATTAAGAACTATGAAATTTGAGGGATTCGAAGCAGCAACAACCATAGGTGCTAAGATACAATGCACAACCTTAGTATCCCAATTGGAAATCCTCCTTGGGGACCACCCCATCAAAGAGGACTTTTATGTAGTCCCTTTAGATGCCGATGTTATTTTGGGAACTCCTTGGATATACTCCTTAGGCTGCTTCATGTTTGACCTTCCAAACCAAACCATCC
>CM021104.1:663287446-663321065 GCA_007115665.2 Sequoiadendron giganteum
AAAGATGTGCAATGTAATGTAATCAATGCTATGAATATAAACTACACAAATGTGGTCTCATGGTGATGGAATGCCATTCCATCACCATGAGACCACATTTCTTAGAGGCATTTTTTCAAATAACTCGCTGCCTTGTCTAAGCTATTGCTTACTATTATGTTTTGATCAATTTCTTCCAAGAATCCATAGTTTGTTGGAAAGCACCTGTTTTAGGCTTTTAGCCATAGCAACAAGGAAGTGAATTGTTTGATAAAATTCTTTGGTAGACATGTATGGAAAATGTGGTAGCATAGGCAAGGTGGTGAGCTATTTGAAAAAATGCCTCAAAGAAATGTGGTCTCATGGTGGTGGACATCACCATGAGACCACATTTCTTTGAGGCATTTCTTCAAACATCTCATTGCCTTGTCTATGATATTGCTTACTATTATGCTTTGATATATTTTTTCCAAGAATCCATAGCATAGACAAGGCAGTGAACTATTTGAAAAAATGCCTCAATAAAATATGGTCTCATGGAATGCAATGACAAGAAAATACAATTGGCAGTTGCTCCTAGTTATTAGCTATGCTATGTGAAGTAATTGCATCATTTCTTATGTTGAATTTCTAGAAAACTATATTGTAATTGAAATTTTTTCATCTATCAACATCTAGTTATTAGTTATGCAATCTGAAGTAATGCTTTGAGTTTGAAAGATGTGCAATGTAATGTAATCAATGCTACAAATATAAACTACACAAATCTATTAAGTATAATTCATAATTAGTTAAACTCTTTATTCTATTACCCGAGTGAAGGTTTGAACTCCATCTCCACTGGGAGGTGTTGTCGTGAAATCTCCAATATTAACCTATTCAACATCCAAAATCAAATATTAGAGTACCATTCATATAACAATTATATTCACATGTAATATTTATAATTGTTTACTAGTTACATACCTCGACAGTAGATGTAGTGGAGTAAAAAGAAGGTGGAGGGCCGGTGAAAATAGTATGAACACTATGACCCTAATATTTTATTACAATTATTAAACTAAATTAGTTAATCTTGAATTTCAAAAATTAAATTTAATAAATTAAATTTAATGAACATGGGTAAACCCATAATAGTGGTGTACAATTTTTATGAGGAAGGAAATTTGAGAAAATTATCATGCATTGAAAATTTCATTTTTTAAAGGGTTCGTTCAAACTAGGGGGTTCACACGAACCCCAAAGAGGGGTTCTGTTGAACCCCTAGTTTGAGTAAACCCACTTTTGCATGGTGGGTTTGCTCGAACCCTGTGATGCCACGTTCCCTTATGGGGAATTAAAAAAAAAGAGGGGCAAACCCCCCTTTGAACAAACCCCCCTTCACCCTTTCGAGCGAAGGGGGGTTCGTTTGAAGGGGGGTTCGCTCAAACCCCCATTTTTTGCCCTTCTCCCCCTCTTCCACCAAACTTTAGTAGAATTCTGCCCTTCGAAGCTCGGGTTGAGGATGAAAATGGAGGATACTTCACAAAACCAACTAGAAGATGGTAGTCCTCAGAATGAGCTATCCAACGAATTAAATTTTAATATGTTCTGGTTTTATTATGTATGTGTTTTTTTAGTTTTATTAAACATAGGTTTTTCACCGAAAGTCAAACCCTCTGTTTTGCACATCTGGAAAAATAGAAGATTATCAAAATATTTTTTTTTAAAATACATTGAGGCTGGGTATTGATGTCCTTGATTCATTAAAAAAATAATAATTGAATTTTGATACATACATAAAAAGTTATGTTGTATACAATCCGCCTATGTCTGAATTGCAATTGGTTTGACTTCGAAACTTGATTAAGGAAAAAATATTCAATAAAAAAATATGAGACCAAATGCAAGTGCTAGATATCGTAGTTACAAATCTAAATTTGAAAAAATAAGAATTTTATCCTTTATACAAAAAAAATTATGTTGTATACAGTGAGTGTCACTTTTTAAAAATGTTGTTTTCTGAAAAAAACCAGTTTTCGTGGGAGATGGAAAAAAAAGTGCAATCTGATTCCAAAATTTTTGAAAAAAATATTTTTAGAATCTAAAGACAAAATGTGATGAGACTCTAGCTTTCATCATCTTCAATTTCTCGCGGTTTAGCCGTTATAGGTGCCCAAATATGAAGATTTAGTTAAAAATAATAATTGTAGTGTCTAGTTTGGCCAAAAATTGTAAACCACTATTGTGGGATCACCCACATGCTAACATTTACCTGAGTAAGGGCATCTGTCATCCCCAACTAGTCAGTTGTAGGCATAACCTATGCACCAGCCTCTTGACTATCTATGGGGTCATATGTACAGGTGAACCCGCAAGCCTGACAAATAATGGGGTGGAACCCTACCCCTTGAAGTCTCTCTTGGCTCACATTGTACTACAAGACTTGCACGTTGGATGATACTTTGGGTCAGAGAACTAATAGACTGTAGAGTATCCACCTTAGCACTCTCCTTCATGACAGAAGGGATAGCAATGTTCTCATAAGCCGGTCTAGCGAGTGTTCATCTTGCTGGTTGTTGAGGATCAAGAAATGCACATAGTCTATCCTGTGCCAACCCACCACCTCTCCCTTGAAAATCTCGCATATCAAAATAGATGGGGATTTTATTGATGATAAACTCGCAGTAGAGATTTTTCAAAAAATATTGTGGGACCTCATTATTGTTGCAAGGGGGATGGTCAAAAACCGTCCACCACCTCTTCCAAAAATTGTCATTTATCCCTTAGTGGTTGCAATAATGGATAAGAAACCTCTTGCTTGTAAGGTCAAGAGTTTGATTTGTACGTGGGTTGGTGAATAGTGAACACAAGTCATATTTTGTAATTTTTTCACTTTTTACTTATTTGTAGGATAGTTTATCTACATAAAAATATCTATACTCCTACCCCTTATCCGTCCAACCACTTAATTGCTTGATAATTGCATCTACATGTGTTAACATAGCTTGTAATTAATTTGCAAGTGTGGTTCTTTTTGAGGTTGAGCTTACAGGATCATTCAACCTCGTAATTAACTCCTCAATTTGTTTTTTGTTGTTTTTAATTTCCCCCATTAAATTTTGTTGAGTTCTAGGAGGATGTTGAGGAATTGTTGGAGGAGTTTGTTGTTGTGGTTGTTCATTAGGATTTTGTTGGTGTTGTTGTTTATGAGGAGGAGAATCAAGTGGATTTTCAACTCTCGAAAATTAAAGAAATTAACATAAAAAACATATTAAATCTACCTATTTAACAACAAATTCACAAAAAAAACAATAAAATCTTACTTCTTGGAGCTCCCTATTGACGTGGTGGCATTCTAGCGAAGAAATAGCAATGATTCAATGGAGAAATTGATGAATTTTGGAGTTTCCACAATGTGAGCGCATCTTAGAAGGGTTTGCAGGCCACAAATGAAGAAAATATGACAGTCTAAAAATGATTTTGTTTTTCTTTTCTTTTCTTATAATAGCACATAACACACTCACATTATAGCACGAGTGTGTTATAGGCTTGGTGTGACTGATCCTTAGGCTTGGTCACACCAAGCCATAATGTGAGCCTGTTATAATGCGAGTGCGTTATAATGTGCTTGCATTATGGCTTTTCAAAATTTTAAAAAAATGTTGGCCACTTTTTGGCCCCCCCACTTTTTGCACCTGCCCAATATCTCTATGATCCAAACATGCTATCTTTTATGTGAGAAAAATATATTTTAGGATCTATTTGAATGGGAGAGATTACCTCTTGAACTCATGTAGAAATATCTAAGATTTCTATGGATAGTACTTCAAAAGTAAAGAGGTTAATCAACACAAGTGGATTTTATTTCCTTGTTAGGTCATGGAAAATGATAATAAGTGGGAACATAGATAATTCAAGGTTTGTTTTCATAAGAAGCAACAAGAAGAGGGTCTATAGCCATATTCAAAAGTTGAGTTATTTATTAGTCCCAAAAACTCTCCACGAATGGTTGGTCATGACACTTGTTTGAAGCCTTTTTAAGGAAAATTATGTTCAATTTCCTTTAAGTTATATTGATGTTGTGTGGAAATTCAAGCAAAGGGTTCATCACAAGTTTGTATCTTTTGTTGATAAGGTATGACATATACTTCTCCTTGTGTAAGGGAATCCAAGTGAGCCAAGTAAATGGTGTCTTAAAGGAGGTGTTGGGATAGGAGTTCCCCACCTTCTTTTATTTTGGTAATATTTTTGGGATCAAAAGCATCCTAATGGGGAAGGTGTGATTAAAAAATAAAACTATACCACTTCAACTAAGGAGTTGTCTAAGTACCTTAGAATCATGGATTTTTTTAGGTTCATGTATTGCAAAATAAGAGGTATTGCATTCTTATAAGAAGAGTATCTAAGCTGATCTAGATCATCTTGAAAAACCCTTGATATAAAGGTGCATGCTTTAAAATGAAGTAGAAATCTAAAATGATGAAATTGCTAATTTATGCAAGGGATGATTTCACTATCATCCATGGTGATTTTTCCACAACCATAAAAGAACATTGTTCAATTCTTTTTCATAAGTAACATTTTCATCACTATGCCAACACGATATGGAATATGAAGAGTTTTGTAATTTGAATTCAATCTTGATGTTTTCTATTTCATGTTTGCACCATGCAATGACAAAGGAATTCCTTATGACATGTACACAAAGATAGATTTGATGGTTCTTAAGTAGCCTTCACTTTTCATGTTCATCTCGAGGTTGTAAGTGATGAAGCATGGGTTTTGAGTTGTAGAGGCACATTACAAGCATGAGGAGTGAACTTGTGACTATTTTAAGACTCCAAAAGACCGTAAAGGTATTAGAGAACATCTATACTTGATTGTGATAAAGGAATGATGAGTGTTTTGCTCTCACTTGCTAGAGTTCCATCCAATAAGGGTTTCTCCAAACTGTATTATTTGTTACATAGTAATTGTTAGTGTTCTCTTTGCATGCTTTGATTTCTATTTTGTAATTTCCTCCATATTGGCATAACAATGAACATGTGTGCTTGCAATCACACACATTTTGAGTTAAATTAATAGTGTTTAAATATATTAAGATGGTTAACAATAAATATATTTGTATGTGATAATCTCTAGGAGAATATCTGAAGATTTGTGTGGATTAAATAAATTTAAGTTTTAAAATAATATAAATTCTACTTGAACATTTGTCCCAAAATTTAAAATGTAAAAGATCTTTTATTTCTTAATTTGATTAGTTAGAACATTATTTTTACTAAAACAATGTTTAACTATTTAAAAAACATTAAATTTTTTATTCTATTTTTTTTTTTTTATAATTTCCAAATAAAATTTTATAATGAATAATTTCTTTTTAATTAATAATTATTATGTTTATTAAAAAATATTATATACAATAAAATAATTATAAATTGTACTCGATTAAGTAAAAAAAAGATATTAAAAGATAAATAAGATATATTATAAAGAATTTTGTTTAATGACATACCACATAATTCTCATGCATCTTACGTTTAATTATGCACACCAAGTTGCTTTTTATTAGTGATGAATGTCCATAGAGTATGGCTTTCTTTTCCAAATCAGTTAACCATAAATAGAAAGACAATATAATATTTGACCTTAATGGTTTTATGGAAACCTTTGGAGAAAAAAGTAGTTTTGAATAATTTATTTATCCCAAAACTGCGTGCTATTCAAACCATGCTCTGAAGGTGTTATTCATATTCTTAATATTGTATTGAATGATTTTGATCTAGGTAAAAAAATGTCTCTATTACTAAAAAGCTTACACGAATAATAGTAGAAACACTTCTATAAAATCATATTGAGCAAAATAAAACAATAGCAATAGTTATATATGTAAAGGGGTAGTTATATAGTTATTCTTTTGGTATAATGTATCGAGAGTGCTTATTAAATTGATTTGGAGTCATCTATGATTTTGCATTGTTAAGGGGATGAACACATTTTAATTAGGCAAAAGATTTATGGTATAATGATAACAAGCACGGGTTCATAATTGAAAGCATACTTGTACTCATCAAGAGTTACATGCTTTCTTACAAAGAGAAACATATCATCTTTGTTGCATAAGTGATAGTGAGAAATAGTTTTGGTTACATGAGCAATTGCACTTGTAGATATATAGAGGAGGCATGGTGTAAACAACTCTTATCAAGATGAACCTAATTCAAGATACATAACACACTTCTCTAATGGTTGAGTTGATCTTGTAAGCCTTGAAACTCAAGAGCCACTTTCTTAGTCTACATCTAGATTTAAAAATAAATAAAGAAACCACATTCACTTTCTTTGTTAATAAGAAATTCCGACCAATATTTTTCAGTAGATTTTTTTTTCTACACTTGCAAAGTGTAAAAGATCATTAGATCTAAAGAAGTTCTAAATTATAACAATGGAAAATAACAACTTTCCAATCTAAAAGAGTTTTAGGTGAAAAGGAACACAAAGGTTTTGAATCAAATGCTAGGAAAACTAAGCATGGGGATAATTCCAAAAAGAATGCTTAAAAGCCTCAATTATGTGATAAGCAGTGGTATTTGGGTTGAATTCTCCATAGATGAACTAGTCTCTAGCCTAGAGGTAATTCTTGATAATACAAAAACCATAAAAAAATAAAGAAATTTTAGACTCAAGGCTTACCTACCAAATTCTTTGAAGCCCATTAAGCCGCATACATGAGAAAAATGAAGACCCCAATGTAGGTTGAGATTAGTACAAGCTAAACAATGACTAGACACTTTGTAGAGCAATCTAGGAGTATAGTTTCTAACTTGATTGTATCATGATTCCGTTGTCAATCTTTCTTTCAAGCATGCAAGAGATAAAGCCCTAGTTTATGCAAGATGCCATCAAGGGTGACTTCATGAATTCTCATAATAGATGGAAAATCTAAATTAGAAAGCTTAAAATTTAGTTCCAAGGTTGACCAAGAGGGTATTGTTTATAGGATATGGTCCCAAGTGATGAAGCATTTACAACCATTGTCGGATAAAAATATATGCTCACCCTCTAACATTAGAAAGTACCCTCAACTAAAATTATTAAATGCAAGTTACCTTCCTATGTAGATGGCTACCTAAGTGAGATATAATAGGCACCTAAGAAAGCTTATCCTATTGTGCATAATAATTATAGGAAAATAAACTAAATGCATAGAAAATAAGATACACAATTAATACTATATGTGAGTGCATATTTATTTCTACCTACTTCAAAATTTTCAAAGTATTTTTCTTCTTTGTCTAGGACTGGAGTGGTTTCCAAATGTGCATGGTGTTTATTTGTAATGTCTCCTTTCAAATAAATTTTATATAAGGGTATTTTATTACAAATATATATTCATAAGTTGATTTATATGTTGATTGAATATGAAGATGATACAAAATAAATTTGTTCCAAGGCTAGGCCCCATAACCATGCAACCACCCTCCCAACTATTGGTCCCTCTTTGATGTGATAAATATTTGGATTATGCTTCAAAGCACTTCATCTTCTTCGGTCAAATTATCTTTCTTCCTTGTATATAATTCAACATAGACGTGTCTTATGATTGAAAAAATAAGAATAGTCATTCATCACCCATGAGATAATAATATGTACACAAAATTAAGAATATTAAAATACAATATTTCATATATAATTTGTCTATATTTATAAATTAATGTATTATTACTATCTTTGATTTTATGGAAATTTATTTTAGTGTATGAGGCTTAATGATGACCATTAGATCTATGTCTTAGTAAAAAATGGTGATTTTGTAGCCTCATTTTCTTAATTAGACAAGCTCCATCATCAAGAAATGTTAGTTTGGACTATCAAATTCAACAGTATCTACAAAACATAAAAAAATCAACTTACAATTTCAAAACCATCAATATATTTTTATGTATTATTATTTTTTAATTATGAAAATTTTAAAATATTTTATTTGTTGAATCCAAATATAAATCAAAGATAATTTACTAAATTTTCACGTTTAATAATACTATAATTTTTAAATTAAAATTTTAAGATTCATATTTATGAAATAAAAAATATATTAATATATATTTTTAGATAATTATGATTTCTACTACATCTCCACCCTTCAAGAAATTTCAAAACATACAAATTTATATGAACCTGAGCATATGACTAGAGAGATAAAAATAGAACTAACACAATGTACAAAATTGTCCTAGCATATACTATGGGCACACAAAAAGGGAAAAAATGGAAAACGTCAATTAAGATATTCCTACATCATACACATGATGTAAGGATGAAGCAACAAATATTGGGAGAGAGTAAACTCTCTAAACTTTCATATAACGATTCATGTGCATAACTTGAAGACTAACCAAGACCTCTTTATCATAGCAATGGACCCTATGAACCTCAATCTCCCTTCGAAGGGCTTTGAGTTCATCATGCTTATGGGGAAAAGAAACCACAAACTTAGACTTTGATTATGTTTTGAACTTATGCCCGTAAAATTCTTTTTCAAACCTTGAACTTTTTCAACAAAATATTGAAAATGGCAAGTCAAACAAGAGCCTTTGGAGAGGGTATTTATAATCATGAATGAATCTCCTTCTATAATCACCTTCTTATTTTGATAATTTAATATCCCTATCACTACCATTGATGCCTCCCAATTCTCCCTAATTATTTATTTTGTAGCAAAGATCAATGATCCCCAATATAAAAATCTACTTTGTGAATGCCTAAAGAGTAGGCCCCTCTAACTTTACCCAAGTTTCATTTTTGATGCAACGTCAAAACTGAGCTTTATAAAACCACATGGTTGGTAAGTTCAACTTTCTTTGTTCTCTTGTTTATGATTATTTAGAGTATCATGTATTTTCTCTAAAATATTGCTTCTTACACCTTAAAAATGGGATCTTGATAAATCTTTTTTGATAACCAGTATAAATTTTCTATAATTTTTATCTCACGAGCATTAATAATAATCATAAAACACATCTTAATATTGAGGAAATTATAATTGGAAGAACTCATCTTTTAAAAAACAAATTAACACAAAGAACTTTACATATCCAAATTTCAACAATTTACCATTACATCACACACATACAATTAAATCCTTGGACTCGTTAAAAATCCACAAATCCTTAAATTCTAATTTTATTTATAATAAATTATCTTTTATCCATAAATTCAAGTTTTAAACCCCTAAAGTTCTAATTATAACTATTTTTATTGTTTTGAGTAGAAACTGATAAAAAAAAGAGGCTAGTTCTAATGGATCATGATCATTATCCTTATAAAACATTCTAAGATATCATCACCATGTTATTATTGTAAAAGTCATTTAGAAGAAACACCAACTAATCAATGGTATAATAACATTCAAAATTGTATAAAGCTTAAAGGATTGTAGTTCCACTGGGGAGGATGATCATATGTTTTAAAAATTATATCATTCATCAAGGTTTAAATCCTTAAAGGGTGTGATTGAGATAGGTTTGAGCTATGAGTCATTTTGATGTAGTGATTCTTAATACTCATAATAGCTTAGCAAAAGAATGACTTATAATTGAAATTTATTTTGACACAAATTATATTATAATCTACTTAAAAATAAAAATTATCAATGCCGACATAACCCAATTATTTTCATTGTAAATTTCTGAAAAATAGATACATTGAGTGTGTCTTTCCATAACTCCTAGACTTACAATGGCAATATAACAAGTACAGTGAAATGAAATAAAATGATTTTAATTACACCCACAAGACCATAACAAACTACTCGACCACCAATTGCATTGACCTCTACAACCGCTCAAGGGCTCATGAGATATGTTGTGTTCTTTAGAAGATCACCCCTTCTCTTGTTCATTTTGGTTAGTAGTTCTCCCAAACCTTTTAATTTATCTTTGAGAAGTTCTATTGAATGAAGCTGACTTTTATTGTTCTTCATATTTGACTTGGATCTCCTTGTATCTTGGGTTTTTTAAGTTTTTCTTTAAGAAGTTCTATTATGAAGCTGATGTTATTGTTTCCTCATATTTGATTCGGATGCCCTTGTACCTTGAACATTCAATGATTGAATGTTCCCTTGTTTCTACTACTCTTATAATAAAAAATGTAAATCTTTTGTCCCCATTTTTTTTTGGTGTCGCCCATCTACCTATCTCACATCTGAATCTGTAAGAATAATCTTTAATTGAAAAATAAGAATCTTTTCTCCTAGCCTCAAGATAATTACATATCGTTATTCCAAAAAGACAGCCACAACACAAGTTGCCATAAGAATTTACAAAATATCTTGTAAAAAGTTTTGATTCTCAAAAGACTTGGTAAGACTCGATAATTGCTGTGGGGATTAAATTTAATATTTTATAATGACTGAGAAACTGTTGGTTTTATATTGTAATGCTGAGATGGTCCATCCGTAATAATGGAAATTGGATTATGTTTGTCACGTTTCCTCGACAATCTTCACTCTTTTTACTCTTTTCAAAACAGAAAGTGACTGCAAGTATCCTGTTTAGTGGGAAGCAGCAAGTTGTGGGTCTAATGGAAGCACTATTGTAAGCAGCGGCACAAATTCGAAGCAAAGTGGATGAATTCATGTATTTCAACAATCTCAATCATAACAATAGATATGGTGTTATTGTATCTTTATTCATAGCACTCCCAAGAGAATATACCTCCAAAGAATTTCTCTTTATTCATCATCATTTACTTTTCCGAACTACAACTTGCAGAGTACGTACTGATTGTCTATTTAAGCCAGAAAAAGGCAGGCCAAGTACAAATTCCTAGCCCAAAAAAAAAACATTTGAGATAAGCACCTCCATGTTGGTGATTTGTATTGAGTGATATTCATTTGTTCAATTATTATGTTAGTATACAATGAACATTTTAGAAACACTAGAAGTTATTTCAATTGGTTTTATCATCATTGTGTAATATGGATCTAATGGAAAAAGCGTTGTCGACCCTAATAATGAGTTCCTCTATTTCCTTGAACAAAACTTCTTGATTCTTTTTACAAAATCAGGGATTGTTCTTGAAGAATGGCGACTCCCTAGATCTGCATTCTTTTGATACTACAAAGTATGAGAAAGAGTTTCTATATACAACATTATTTTAGAGTAGAGTGCTTGTACAACAACTTCTAAAGAATAAATTAGATGAAGAAACATACACAATCGTCTTGATCTCCATAAATACTTAAGAATAGTCTCTATACATGCTTCAAATGCTAGGTTGTTAGAGACATTGATACCAAGTAGAGTACATCTCTAATCTAGGGGTTGGTCAAAATTGGCAGGAAGGTGCTAAAATACTAAATGCCAAGTTTCATTAACTATGAAACAATACCAAAAAGTATGCTCGATTATCTTTTTTATTGTAAAAGTGACAAAGGGTAAAATTAGATTGGAAGAAGTGAATAGGTCTTTGGTGGGGATTTTTCAGTGGAGGGCTTTCCAAGTAAGAAATGGATCTTGTGAACTAGTTGTGGCATTCCAAATTGTTGAACTAATCTTAATCCATCCATAGTTTGGGATAACACATTTTCACTTAGTATTCAAACTTTAGTTATACTATAAAGAGCTATAAAGAGCTTGCCAATGTTTGTATAAGTTTGAGAGGGAGCACATTAAGTTTGTCTAGTCAGTAACCACCAATCCTTTAGAAAGTTACAAGTACAAAAAGGTTGACATCTTGAGTTACGGGTTTGGAGGCACTAAAGATTAAATGAGAGTAATGGGTTAAGTATAGGTAACTTAGGGTGGTGAAATTCCTATTAAAGTTTCCTATGTATTTTTCAAGAGAGATGAGGGAGATCCTACACATCTCTACATGGTTTAATTAAATTTTTAAATATATTTTTTTCCCAAGTGACATTATTTGACTAGAGCAAGGGGTGATCTATGAAGTTGAATTAGCAAGTTCAACCAAATTGAAGAGGTGAAAAAACAAAGCCAATGTTGAAGATACTAATCATGTTACTACAAGAGATGGGAGATATCTTTCTAGACCCTCTTAATATTGTTGAGTTGAGATGAAGCATAAAACTTAAAGAAATGAGCTAGGAGAACCCTATATTTCCAAATTATGTCAATCCATAATCACTTAATTGGAGTTATTTCTATTTTATGTCTAGTAAGAATATTGGAATGATGTAACCTAGTAATATCTTGAACAATTCATTTGATTTTGAGAAATGTGTATCCTATGTTTAGGGGTCAATGAGACAAAGACCACCCATTTCATTACCTTGAATTTAGGGTGACCAAGAGGATACATGCATGCAATTTTTGTTGCCCCATTTAGATAAGATGAAGTTATGGATGAGCTTAGATTATTTCTTGTAGAAGGATTTTAAAGGAAACAAATAGTAGGATATATAAGCATGCATAACAATCACTATTATGTTAACCTAAATACACTCTACCATAGAAAGGAACCAATGGATCTAAGAGAAATGTTTAGATTTTAATTTTATTAGGAACCACTTCCACATATTAGTGAGATATTATACTAATCCTAAATGGGATGCCTACTTGTAATGCCCAAAATTGTAAGTATGAGAGTGTCTCGGTGATTTTTTTTATTGGGGTTTTGTGTTTTTCCATGCTATCATACCTTCTCTTCAACCACCAATTCACTATTTTCCCAATAATTTTCCTTTTATGAGTTTCTAGAATATCTCTTGTTTTATTACTTTTTCCCTCAATTCCTCGATTCCCTAGTTCACCATGCTTCAAATCTTTGAAATTTCCTCTATTGGAATGCATTTCATTCACTCCCCATGCCCCCATAGCCCTAATTACTTCTATGGCATGGCATTTTAGAGTTTTTTATCCCTCCTTTCAGTCCATTTGAATAGATTGGTACCATCAATCCTTGATTGGTGCAAGGGCATCATGAGCCTCATAAGCATACCTTTTTGTCATTTTTGGTTTTTAGATTGTTTGAGTGTTTTGGAGTCTAATAAGGCCATTTATGACCATTTGGGATCATGTTGATCCATTTTGGAGAGTTATAGGTCCATTGGTCAAAAAATGTAAAAGTTGTCAATGTTGCTCAAAAAGTTGTCAAGCAACTTTAGCAAAAAGTGTCAAAATGGTGTTTTGTTAGCAAACTAATCAAAACGTGGTTGAAAATAGTTAGAATTTATGGGAAATGTATAAAGGCACCCTCCAAACTCAAATGAAAGGTTGGAGACATTGTTTTTGAAGTTTTGGTGAATCAAAGCAATAATTTTGTTTGCATTTCTAATGTTGCAAACCCGTTCCTTCACTTTTTATGGACTGTATGGTTCATATGTTGGTCTGTAATCAATTGGTTTGAGTTGGCATGTGAATCTACTTCATTTTTCATCTTGTAGCATCAATTTTCATCAAGTACTGTGAAAGTTATTGCATTTTCTTTAAAAACTACCAAAACCCTACCTAAGGTAACCAATGGGGTGAACTAATGTTGTAACTCGGCCAACCACCGGTGAAAACTCACCAAAATGGGTGGTAAGGTCTATTTATATCACTAGTAGAATTTGGCAAATAAATGACTACACAACTAAAACTTTTAGTCACAACAACTAAAGATTAAATTCTACTCATTTTTTGCAACACAACTACAAATGACTAAATAAATGACTAATTTGATCATCGGATTAAAAAAACAACTAAATAATTAGTCAAACAAATAAAAATGACTAAATAATTAGTCACACAAATAAAAAATTAGACAATATCATATTAAAGTGGATAATTAAAGAAAATATTTCGAATTAAGGGAGTGGGTTGTATTATAATATATTATATTACCATTATATTATATTATATTATAGTACATTATAATATAATATGATATTATATATAATATAATATATAAATTATATACTATAATATATATATATATATATATATATATATATATATATATATATATATTATATTATTATATAGTATAATATTATTATTAAATAGTATATATTATAATACTTGAAGAACAAAATGGTGGGCCTAACAATATTCATCTCGCTATAAGATTTCAAAATGGATTTCAATCTTCATCTTATTATTAAATATAATATAATATTATAATATAATATAATAGAATAATATAATATAATATAGTAATATAATATAATATAATATAATATATATGTTTTTTGATACATAAGAGTTTATATTATATTAATTTAAATATGAAAATATACACCCGTCTGCCAAGCAAGAAAAATCATTGACCGACCATAGCCCAAAAACTGCTATACTATCTACGTCTAACACAAAGAATACTTTCAAAGCAAAAATTATACAAAATTGGCATTACTGCTGCTAGAACAAAAAAAAACACTATACCCAAATATCGCCATCAGACTATATCAAATTTTTTGCAAAGAAAGGAAACCACACAATTCACAGGAAATCGTTGAGATTGTCAAAGGACACAAAATCCTCCACCCATTCAAATCCACCAGCCACCATTAACCCTAGCAACTTCTTTAAGTACTCCACTACCACAACCACGATCATTCGATGGCACATGAGAGCTGCGCCGCTCAAATCCAATAGGAAGGGAAAGAATTTGACCACCTCGTCCATGTTTCACAGAAGCTCCAAATCCGTAGGACGTGGGATCCCCATGCCAATAATCGCCGCTTTCAAAGTCTCCTCCACACCACCAACCAAATCTTTACTAAATAGTCACACCAACAACTCCTTTTCTTTCGCCTTAGGCACTTGGCTATCAAGCAGAGAAGCCAAAAAATGTGAGGAAATGTGAGCATTGTCCCTCCCGTACTCATTTTGTTCAATGTGGCCTTTCCCCAAGACCATATTTACCGCTGCAACCACAAGACGATCATTATTAGGCAGGACTCGCTTTAGCCTTTGATCTGTTATCTCACGAAACATGACCTGCCTCGTCTTTGCCCTCAAAGAAATTGGGGTGTCGACACTAAACCATGCTAGTCCCTCCACTGAAATTTAAATTACAACATTTGAACGTTTGACCAAAGGCATCTTCAGATGACACAAAAAGCCGAACAAAGGCTTTCCACCAACTCTACACCTACCACAACTCACCCACACCAAAAGGATTTCTATGCAACACAACCGACGCCTGCACTCATAAATAAAGCACGTGGTTGTCGATCAATTCCAGCTTCCCATGAGCCAAACATAATTTCAATGCAAGGCAAGTTGTCCTTGCATGAATGATATAAAGCATGAAGCATGAAGCAAACACATGAATTTCCTCCATGGAGCACATGAAACATGAAGCATGAAGAATTACTATATTCATATGATTGATTTAATGTTCAATAATCTTACAATAGAATAATGTTCAAACTTTATTATATATTTACAATTATAGAAAAGAAGAGTGCATGGAAAACACTTGGATTTTAAATATTTAAAGTAAACCATATACAAATATCTATTGAAGTGTGGATTTATAATAAAAATATGGAAACCATCAATAAAAATATTTGTATTAACCAAATAGCCATGTAGGCATACATCAATATATGTCGATATAAGTATAAATATATACAAAATAGCCATATAGGCTTACAAGAATGTCATATAGGCTTACAAGAATGCCATATAGGCATACAATGTCAAGTATATGCAATAAAAACTATGTCCAAAAATGACATATAAGCATACAACAAAGGACCACAATCAAAAGTCATTGCCCTCCAGGTGAATGAAAAAAATGGGTGGCCTTTGTTGGTCGGGTGGATGGTGATGCTTATGACACTCGTTTACTTTGAACTTGAGGGTTGCTCCTCCTAGGGTTTAGTTCCTCATCAAGCTTTATCTGTTACAATAACAAGTAAATACATTAATATATAGAAATTACATTATAAAAAATGATTATATATATTTAACAAAATAATCACTTACCACCGCTAGAGGATCTCTCTCCTCAAGTGAAAGATTTGAATGCTCATGTTGTGGCTGCCCAAGTCCTATAGAAACCATCCAAATAGAAATTAAACTACGAATCAATAATCATTTAATTTTTCACTAACTAAAAACTATAACAATGAATGAAATTTGAAATTTCCTAATTTGCCTCATACCCCCATGAGAAGCATCAAGCTGTCTATTATAGAAGATACACCTTGCTCCATTACCCTATCAACATCTGGAGGCGTTTCCACTTCCACAGTCTACAAATAAAATAAAAAATTATTCAATCATGAAAAGTAGAATAGTGATGCAGGTCATGGCTTATAATGTATGAGATAATCAATAAAATTTTGAGTACTTATTGAAATATATTTCTTACCATTATTCTTACTATTTTTTCTATCCATAGCTTGTTCGAAAGCACCTGCTTTAGGATTTTATTCATATCAGCAAGGCAATTAACTATTTGATAAATTCTTTGGTAGACATGTACGAAAAATGTGGTAGCATAGAGAAGGAAGTGAACTGTTCAAAAAATTGCCTCAAAGAAATGAAGTCTCATGGTAATAGAGTTCCATGAAAAAATTATTTTTCTTGGCATTCCATCACCATGAGACCACATTTCTTTGAGACTTTTTTTTCAAAAATTTCATTTCCTTCTCTATGCTATTATGCTGGGATGGGGTGGATGGTATAGTGTGGTCTTGGTTATGAGATGGAGGGGGATCATGACATGAAGAGGGATCGGTGTTTTGATCATGAGGGGAAGAGGATCATTAGATGGGGTGGAAGGTGTACTTTGAGACCACATTTTGAGAGTGATCATACAATGGAGTGGAAGAGATACTTTGGTTTGGGCACAAAGGCTATCCTCATCATCATCAATATGGTTGGGGTTGGTTGGAATGGATGAAGTTGGATTATAATAGAGTAGGTTGGATGGAGGATATATTAGATGGTTAGACAAAGTGGAGGATTGATTGGAAGAAAGATTGTTATTGATTTTGGGCGAGGATGGAAATTAGGATGATAGATTAGAAATGAACTTGGGGATTGGAAGAATAGGATCTAAGGATGAAGATGGAGGATGGGATTATATTTGGGGATCAAATCCAAAACCTTAAAATGATTTGATTTGATTATTAAAGAGGATTATGTATTCTTAAGGAAACAAGTTGTTTGAAAAAATGCCTCGAAGAAATGTGGTCTCATGGTGATGGAATGGCATTCCATCACCATGAGACCACATTTCTTCGAGGCATTTTTTCAAACAACTCACTGCCTTGTCTAAGCTATTGTTTACTATTATGTTTTGATCAATTTTTTCCAAGAATCCATAGTTTGTTGGAAAGCACCTATTTTAGGCTTTTAGCCATAGCATCAAGGAAGTGAATTGTTTGATAAAATGCTTTGGTAGACATGTATAGAAAATGTGGTAGCATAGGCAAGGTGGTGAGCTGTTTGAAAAAATGCCTCAAAGAAATGTGGTCTCATGGTGGTGGACATCACCATGAGACCACATTTCTTTGAGGCATTTTTTCAAACATCTCATTGCCTTGTCTATGCTATTGCTTACTATTATGCTTTGATAGATTTTTTCCAAGAATCCATAGCATAGACAAGGCAATGAACTATTTGAAAAAATTCCTCAATAAAATATGCTCTCATGGAATGCAATGACAATAAAATACAATTGGCAGTTGCTCCTAGTTATTAGCTATGCTATGTGAAGTAATTGCATCATTGCATATGTTGACTTTCTAGAAAACTATATTGTAATTGAAATTTTTTCATCTATCAACATCTAGTTATTAGTTATGCAATATGAAGTAATGCTTTGAGTTTGAAAGATGTGCGATATAATGTAATCAATGCTATGAATATAAACTACACAAATATATTAAGTACAATTCATAATTAGTTAAACTCTTTATTCTATTACTCGAGTGAAGGTTTGAACTCCACTGCCACTAGGAGGTGTTGTCATGAAATCTCCAATATTAACCTATTCAACATCCAAAATCAAATATTAGAATACCATTCATATAACAATTATATTCACATGTAATATTTATAATTGTTTACTAGTTACATACCTCAGTAGTAGATGTAGTGGAGTAAAAAGCAGGTGGAGGGCCGGTGAAAATAGTATGAACACTATGACCCTAAAATTTTATTACAATCATTAAACTAAATTAGTTAATCTTGAATTTCAAAAATGAAATTTAATAAATCCAATTCAATGAAACATGCTAACATTTACCTGAGTATCGAGGCTGAAAGCCTCATTCAAAAGGGCATCTGTCATCACCAACTAGTCAGTTGTAGATGTAACCTATGCACCAACCTCTTGACTATCTATGGGGTCATATGTGCAGGTGGACCCGCAAGCCTGACAAATAATGGTGTGGAACCCTACCCCTCAAAGTCTCTCTTGGCTCACACTGTACTATAGGACTTGCACGTTGGATGATACTTTGGGTTAGAGAACTAATAGACTGTAGAGTATCCACCTTAGCACTCTCCTTCACGACATAAGGGATACCAATGTGCTCATAAGCCGGTCTAGTGAGTGCTCATCTTGCTAGCTGTTGAGGATCAAGATGTGCACATAGTCTATCCTGTGCCAACCCACCACCTCTCCTCTAAAAGTCTCGCATATCAAAATAGTTGGGGATTTTATTGATGACAAACTCGCAGTAAAGCTTTCTCAAAAAATATTGGGGGACCTCGTTATTGTTGCAAGGAGGATGGTCAAAAACCATCCACCACCTCTTCCAAAAATTGTTGTTTATCCCTTAGTGGTTGCACCAATGGATAATAAACCTCTTGCTTGTAAGGTCAAGAGTTTGATTTGTACATGGGTTGGTGAATACTGAACACAAGTCATATTTTGTATTTTTTTCACTTTTTACTTATTTGTAGGATAGTTTATCTGCATAAAAATATATATACTCCTACCCCTTATCCGTCCAACCACTTAATTGCTTGATAATTACATCTACATGTGTTAACATAGCTTGTAGTGAATTTGCAAGCGTGGTTCTTTCCGAGGTTGAACTTACAAGATCATTCAACCTCGTAATTAACACCTCAATTTGTTTTTTGTTGTTTTTAATTTCCCCCATTAAATTTTGTTGAGCTCTAGGAGGAGTTTGTTGTTGTGGTTGTTCACCAGGATTTTGTTGGTGTTTTTGTTTATGAGGAGGAGAATCAAGTGGATTTTCAACTCTTGAAAATTAAAGAAATTAACATAAAAATCCATATTTAATCTACCTATTTAACAACAAATTCACAAAAAAAACAATAAAAGATTACTTCTTGGAGCTCCCTATTTACGTGGCGACATTCTAGCGAAGAAATAACAATGATTCGATGAAGAAACTGATGAATTTTGGAGTCTCCACAATGTGAGCGCATCTTAGAAGGGTTTGCAAGCCACAAATGAAGAAAATATGAGTCTTGAAATTATTTCATTTTTTTTTCTCATAATAGCACATAACACGCTCACATTATAACGTGAGTGTGTTATAGGCTTGGTGTGACTGAGCCTTGGGCTTGGTCACACCGAGCCATAATGTGAGCCTGTTATAATGCGAGTACGTTATAATGTGCTTGCATTATGGCTTTTCAAAAAATTATAAAAAATATTGGCCACTTTTTGGCCCCCCCACTTTTTGCACCCGCCCAATATCTCTATGATCCAAACTTGCTATCTTTTATATGAGAAAAATATATTTTAGGATCTATTTGAATGGGAGAGATTACCTCTTGAACTCATGTAGAAATATCTAAGCTTTCTATGGATAGTACTTCAAAAGTAAAGAGGTTGATCAACACAAGTGGATATTATTTCCTTGTTAGGTCATGGAAAAGGATAATAAGTGGGAACATAGATAAGTCAAGGTTTTTTTTCATAAGAAGCAACAAGAAGAGGGTCTATAGCCACATTCAAAAGTTGAGTTATTTATTAGTCCCAAAAAGTCTCCAAGAATGGTTGGTCATGACACTTGTTTGAAGCCTTTTTAAGGAAAATTATGCTCAATTTCCTTTAAGTTATATTGAAGTTGTGTGGAAATTCAAGCAAAGGGTTCATCACAAGGTTGTATATTTTGTTGATAAGGTATGACATATACTTCTCCATGTGTAAGGGAATCCAAGTGAGCCAAGTAAATGGTGTCTTAAAGGAGGTGTTGGGATAGGAGTTCCCCACCTCCTTTTATTTTGGTAATATTTTTGGGATCAAAAGTCTCCTAATGGGGAAGGTGTGATTAAAAAAATCAAACTATACCACTTCAACTAAGGAGTTGTCTAAGTACCTTAGAATCATGATTTTTTTTAAGTTCATGTGTTGCAAAATAAGAGGTATTGCATTCTTATAAGAAGGGTATCTAAGGTGATCTAGATCATCTTCAAAAACCATTGATATAAAGGTGCATGCTTTAAAATGAAGTAGAAATCTAAAATGATGAAATTGCTAATTTATGCAAGGGATGATTTCACTATCATCCATGGTGATTTTTCCACAACCATAAAAGAACATTGTTCAATTCTTTTTCATAAGAAACATTTTCATCACTATGCCAACACGATATGGAATATGAAGAGTTTTGCAATTTGAATTCAATCTTGATATTTTCTATTTCATGTTTGCACCATGCGATGACAAAGGAATTCCTTATGACAGGTACACAAAGATAGATTTGATGGTTCTTAAGTAGCCTTCACTTTTCATGTTCATCTCAAGGTTGTAAGTGATGATGCATGGGTTTTGAGTTGTAGAGACACATTACAAGCATGTGGAGTGAACTTGTGACTATTTTAAGACTCCAAAAGACCCTAAAGGTATTAGAGCACATCTATACTTGATTATGATAGAGGAATGATGAGTGTTTTGCTCTCACTTGCTAGAGTTCCATCCAATAAGGGTTTCTCTGAACTGTATTATTTGTTACATAGTAATTGTTAGTGTTCTCTTTGCATGCTTTGATCTCTATTTTGTAATTTCCTCCATATTGACATAACAATGAATATGTGTGCTTGCAATCACACACATTTTGAGGTAAATTAATAGTGTTTAAATATATTACAATGGTTAACAATAAGTATATTTGTATGTGATAATCTCTAAGAGAATATCTGAAGATTTGTGTGGATCAAATAAATTTAAGTTTAAAAATAATATAAATTCTACTTGAACATTTGTCTTAAAATTCAAAATGTAAAAGATCTTTTATTTCTTAATTTGATTAGTTAGAACATTATTTTTACTAAAACAATGTTTAACTATTTAAAAAATAAGAATTTATTTATAATTTTCAAATAAAATTTTATTATGAATAATTTCTTTTTAATTAATAATTATTATGTTTATTAAAAAATATTATTTATAATAAAATAATTATAAATTGTACTCGATTAAGTGAAAAAAAAGATATTAAAAGATAAATAAGATATATTATAAAGAATTTCATTTAATGACATACCACATAATTCTCATGCATCTTAGGTTTAATTATCCACATGAGGTTGATTTTTTATTAGTGATGGATGTCCATAGAGTATGGCTTTCTTTTCCAAATCAGTTAACCATAAATAGAAAGACAATATAATATTTGACGTTAATGGTTTTATGGAAACCTTTGGAAAAAAAGCAGTTTTGAATAATTTATTTATCCCAAAACTGCGTGCTATTCAAACCATGGTCTCAAGTGTTATTCATATTCTTAATATTGTATTGAATGATTTTGATCGAGGTAAAAAAATGTCTCTATTACTAAAAAGCTTACACGAATAATAATAGAAACACTTCTATAAAATCATATTGAGCAAAATAAAACAATAACAATAGTTATATAGGTAAAGTGGTAGTTATATAGTTATTCTTTTGGTATAATGTATCGAGAGTGCTTATTAAATTGATTCAGAGTCATTTATGATTTTGCATTGTTAAGGGGATGAACACATTTTAATTAGGGAAAAGATTTATGATATAATGATAACAAGTGCGGGTTCATAATTGAAAGCATAATGATACTCATCAAGAGTTACACACTTTCTTATAAAGAGAAACATATCATCTTTGTTGTATAAGTGATAGTGAGAAATAGTCTTGGTTATATGAGCAACTGTACTTGTAGGTATATAGAGGAGGCATGGTGTAAACAACTCTTATCAAGATGAACCTAATTCAAGATACATAACACACTTCTCTAATGGCTGAGTTGATGTTGTAAGTGTTGAAACTCAAGAGCCACTTTCTTAGTCTACATCTAGATTTGAAAATAAATAAAGAAAACCACATTCACTTTCTTTGTTAATAAGAAATTCCGACCAATATTTTTCAGCAGATTATTTTTTCTACACTTGCAAAGTGTAAAAGATCATTAGATCTAAAGAAGTTCTAAAGTCTAACAATGGGAAATAACAACTTTCCAAGAAAAGAGTTTTAGGTGAAAAGGAACACAAAGGTTTTGAATCAAATGCTAGGAAAACTAAGCATGGGGACAAGTCCAAAAAGAATGCTTAAAAGCCTCAATTATGTGATAAGCAGTGGTATTTGGGTCGATTTTTTCGTAGATGAACAAGTCTCTAGCCTAGAGGTAATTCTTGATAATACAAAAACCATAAAAAAATAAAGAAATTTTAGACTCAAGCTTTACTTGCCAAATTCTTTGAAGCCCATAGAGTCGCATACATGAGAAAAATGAAGACCCCAATGTAGGTTGAGCTTAGTACAAGATAAACAATGACTAGACACTTTGTAGAGCAATCTAGGAGTATAGTTTTTAACTTGATTGTATCATGATTCCATTGTCGATCTTTCTTTCAAGCATGCAAGAGCTAAAGCCCTAGTTTATGCAAGATGCCATCAAGGGCGGGTTCATGAATTTTCATAATAGATGGAAAATCTAAATTAGAAAGCTTAAAATTTAGTTCCAAGGTTGGCCAAGAGGGTATTGTTTATAGGATATGGTCCCAAGTGATGAAGCACTTACAACCATTGTGGGATAGAAATATATGCTGACCCTCTAACATTAGAAATTACCCTCAACTAAAATTATTAAATGCAAGTTACCTCCCTATGTAGATGGCTACTGAAGTGAGATATAATAGGCACCTAAGAAAGCTTATTCTATTGTGCATAATAATTCTAGGAAAATAAACTAAATGCATAGAAAATAAGATACACAATTAATACTATATGTGAGTGCATATTTATTTCTACCTATTTCAAAATTTTCAAAGTAGTTTTCTTCTTTGTCTAGGACTTGAGTGGTGTCCAAATGTGCATGGTGTTTATTTGTAATGTCTCATTTCAAATAAATTTTATATAAGGGTATTTTATTACAAATATATATTCATAGGTTGATCTATATGTTGATTGAATATGAAGATGATACGAAATAAAATTGTTCCAAGGCTATCTACCCCATAACCATGCAACTACCCTCCCAACAATTGGTCCTCTCTGATGTGATAAATATTTGGATTATGCTTCAAAGCACTTCATCTTCTTCGGGTATTTTCATTTTTCATCAAATTATCTTTCTTCCTTGTATACAATTCCACATGGATGTGTCTTATGATTGAAAACATAAAAATAGTCGTTCATCACCCACGAGATAATAATATGTACAAAAAAAATTAAGAATATTAAAATACAATATTTCATATCTAATGTCTATATTTATATCATATTTATGAAATAAAAAATATTAATATATATTTTTAGATAACTATGGTTTCTACTACATCTCCACCCTTCAAGAAATTTCAAAGCACACAAAGTTATATGAACCTGAGCATATGACTAGAGAGATAAAACTAGAACTAACACAATGTACAAAATTGTCCTAACATATACTATGGGCACACAAAAAGGAAAAAAAATGGAAAACATCAATTAAGATATTATTCCTACATCATACATGATGTAAGGATGAAGCAACAAATATTGGGAGAGAGTAAACACTCTAAACTTCCATAAAATGATTCATGCGCATAACTTGAAGACTAACCAAGACCTCTTTATCATAGTAATGAACCCTATGAACCTCAATCTCCCTTCAAAGGGCTTCGAGTTCATCATTCTTATGGGGGAAAGAAACCACAAACTTAGACTTTGATTATGTTTTGAACTTATTCCCTTAAAATTCTTTTTCAAACCTTGAACTTTTTCAACAAAATGTTGAAAATGCCAAGTCAAACAAAAGCCTTTGGAGAGGGTATTTATAATAATGAATGAATCTCCTTCTATAATCACCTTCTTATTTTGATAATTTAATATCCCTATCACTACCATTGATGCCTCCCAATTCTCCCTAATTATTTATTTTGTAGTGAAGATCAATGATCCCCAGTATAAAAATCTACCTTGTGAATCCCTAAAGAGTAGCCCCCTCTAACTTTACCCAAGTTTCCTTTTTGATGCAGCATCAAAATTGAGCTTTATAAAACCACATGGTTGGGGAGTTCAACTTTCTTTATCCTCTTGTTTATGGTTATTTAGAGTATCATGTATTTTCTCTAAAATATTGCTTCTTACCCCTTAAAAAGGGGATCTTGATAAATCTTTTTTGATAACTAGTATAAATTTTCTATAATTTTTATCTCACGAGCATTAATAATAATCATGAAACACATCTTAATATTGAGGAAATTATAATTGGAAGAACTCATCTTTTAAAAAAAATTAACACAAAGAACTTTACATATCCAAATTTCAACAATTTACCATTACATCACACACACATACAATAAAATCCTTGGACTCATTAAAAATCCACAAATCCTTAAATTCTAATTTTATTTATAATAAATTATCTTTTATCCATAAATTCAAGTTATAAACCCCTAAAGTTCTAATTATAACTACTTTTATTGTTTTGAGTAGAAATCGATAAAAAAAAAGAGGCTAGTTCTAATGGATCAAGATCATTATCCCTATAAAACATTCTAACATATCATCACCATGTTATTATTGTAAAAAACATTTAGAGGAAACACCAACTAATCAACGGTATAATAACATTCAAAATTGTATAAAGCTTAAAGGATTGTAGTTCCATTGGGGAGGATGATCATATGTTTTAAAAATTATATCATTCATCAAGGTTTAAATCCTTAAAGGGTGTGATTGAGATAGGTTTGAGCTATGAGTCATTTTGATGTAGTGAATCTTAATACTCATAATAGCTTAACAAAAGAATGACTTATAATTGAAATTTATTCTGACACAAATTATATTATAATCTACTTAAAAATAAAAATTATCAATGCCGACATAACCCAATTATTTTCATTGTAAATTTGTGAAAAATAGATACATTGAGTGTGTCTTTCCATAACTCCTAGACTTACAATGGCAAGATAGCAAGTACAGTGAAATGAAATAAAATGAGTTTAATTACACCCACAAGACCATAACAGACTATTCGACCACCAATTGCATTGACCTCTACAACCACTCTTAGGGCTCATGAGATATGTTGTGTTCTTTAGATCACCCCTTCTCTTGTTCATTTTGGTTAGTAGTTCTCCCAAACCTTTTATTTTTTCTTTGAGAAGTTCTATTGAATGAAGCTGACTTTTATTGTTCTTCATATTTGACTTGGATCTCCTTGTACCTTGGGCTTTTTAACTTTTTCTTTGAGAAGTTCTATTATGAAGCTGATGTTATTGTTTCCTCATATTTAATTCAGATGCCCTTGTACCTTGAACATTCAATGATTGAATGCTCCCTTGTTTCTACTACTCTTATAATAAAAAATGTAAATCTTTTGTCCCCATTCTTTTTTTGGTGTCGCCCATCTACCTATCTCACATCTGAATCTGTAAGAATAATCTTTAATTGAAAAATAAGAATCTTTTCTCCTAGCCTCAAGATAATTACATATCGTTATTCCAAAAAGACAGCCACAACACAAGTTGCCATAAGAATTTACAAAATATCTTGTAAAAAGTTTTGATTCTCAAAAGACTTGGTAAGACTCGATAATTGCTGTGGGGATTAAATTTAATATTTTATAATGACTGAGAAACTGTTGGTTTTATATTGTAATGCTGAGATGGTCCATCCTTAATAATGGAAATTGGATTATGTTTGTCACGTTTCCTCGACAATCTTCACTCTTTTTTTACTCTTTTCAAAACAGAAAGTGACTGCAAGTATCCTGTTTAGTGGGAAGCAGCAAGTTGTGGGTCTAATGGAAGCACTGTTGTAAGCAGCGGCACAAATTCGAAGCAAAGTGGATGAATTCATGTTTTTCAACAATCTCAATCATAACAATAGACATGGTGTTATTGTATCTTTATTCATAGCACTCCCAAGAGAATATACCTCCAAAGAATTTCTCTTTATTCATCATCATTTACTTTTCCCAACTACAACTTGCAGAGTACGTACTGATTGTCTATTTAAGCCAGAAAAGGCAGGCCAAGTACAAATTCCTAGCCCAAAAAAAAAACATTTGAGATAAACACCTCCATGCTGGTGATTTGTATTGAGTGATATTCATTTGTTCAATTATTATGTTAGTATAGAATGAACATTTTAGAAACACTAGAAGTTATTTCAATTGGTTTTATCATCATTGTGTAATATGGATCTAATGGAAAAAGCGTTGTCGACCCTAATAATGAGTTCCTCTATTTCCTTGAACAAAACTTCTTAATTCTTTTTACAAAATCAGGGATTGTTCTTGAAGAATGGCGACTCCCTAGATCTGCATTCTTTTGATACTACAAAGTATGAGAAAGAGTTTCTATATACAACATTATTTTAGAGTAGAGTGCTTGTACAACAACTTCTAAAGAATAAATTAGATGAAGAAACATACACAATCGTCTTGATCTCCATAAATGCTTAAGAATAATCTCTATACATGCTTCAAATGCTAGGTTGTTAGAGACATTGATACCAAGTAGAGTACATCTCTAATCTAGGGGTTGGTCAAAAGTGGCAGGAAGGTGCTAAAATACTAAATGCCAAGTTTCATTAACTATGAAACAATACCAAAAAGTATGCTCGATTATCTTTTTTATTGTAAAAGTGACAAAGGGTAAAATTAGATTGGAAGAAGTGAATAGGTCTTTGGTGGGGATTTTTTAGTGGAGGGCTTTCCAAGTAAGAAATGGATCTTGTGAACTAGTTGTGGCATTCCAAATTGTTGAGCTAATCTTAATCCATCCATAGTTTGGGATAACACATTTTCACTTAGTATTCAAACTTTAATCATACTATAAAGAGCTATAAAGAGCTTGCCAATGTTTGTATAAGCTTGAGAGGGAACACATTAAGTTTGTTTCTAGTCAGTAACCACCAATCCTTTAGAAAGTTACAAGTACAAAAAGGTTGACATCTTGAGTTACGGGTTTGGAGGCACTAAAGATTAAATGAGAGTAATGGGTTAAGTATAGGTAACTTAGGGTGGTGAAATTCCTATTAAAGTTTCCTATGTATTTTCAAAGAGAGATGAGGGAGATCCTACACATCTCTACATGGTTTAATTAAATTTTTAGATATATTTTTTCCCAAGTGACATTATTTGACTAGAGCAAGGGGTGATCTATGAAGTTGAATTAGCAAGTTCAACCAAATTGATGAGGTTTAAAAAACTAAGCCAACGTTGAAGATACTAATTGTTAGAATTGGCTATGGATACCAAGATCTATGGACCAAATAGAAAGCACAAGAAGAGAGAAAATAATGTGACAAGAATAAACTGTATTCAATGTCAATATGATATGATTCAATATACAAATGTAGTAGAGACCCCTTGGTTATATAGCCAAGGTGAGAACATAGGAGTGCATAAGATTATGACAAGTGTCGTAATCTTATGACATGAGACAACAATGAAAATCTATCACTCCACCTCAAGTGGAAAGGTGATAATGTGATAACCACCACAAATAGTGGATCTACCATAAAAGGTGGAAATCTAATCACATGATATGTCCATGAAAGGTGGAGGTGATAAAGTAATAAGAAGATAAGTCCACCAAAGGTGGAAATTCTCCAACAACTCCTATGTGGTCCCTAAGTAAACTTAACTAAGGTGTAATTATGACCTACAACAAGGTACAAAATATTTAATTACACCAACACCCCCCCTTGAGTGCAACTTAGGGAGAATGTACACAAAAATCAAACAATGCAAGATGGGTCTCGACAACTAGGTCATGTTAGGTACCCATGTACAAATGCAATGCAATCTCTCACAAACGGAGAAAAGGAGAAAACCCAGTGGGACAAAAATCCTCCCCAAAAGAGAGATGAAATACAATAATGAAATGCTCTCAATGATGCATGAGAAGGTAAAAAACCCCATGTGAGGAAAAAGACCCCCCCATAAGAGAGAAGTAGAAGAGAGACAAGGCAGCCCCCCCTTAATGTTGAGTCTCTTGGAATGATGGTAGAAGCTCGACATTGAATGTTGAAGATGATCCAATTTCGCCGAACAACGTTCCTCCCCTTAGGAAGAAACAAAACCAAGAATGTATGCAGGATGTCTGATGTCTTTGAAGCATGCTCAAGTGTCTCCATGTCGATGTCGAAAGTTGATACACTCCAAACAGGCGTTCTAGGCCACACTGCTGAAGAGGACAATCCAACATCTAGTAGAGATGAATGTAGAACATGATCCAAAGAGAAATATATCTCCTCTAAAGACAAAGAAGCCTCCTCCAAATGCTGTCCAAAAGTATCCACACTCATGTCAAACTGCAAGGAATGATCATGTAGAGAATGAACAAGAGGGTCAGAGTGTTCCCTCACAACAACTGAAGAAGGAGCATCTTCATCAAAGAGAAGATGGATGTCATCAAAGAGGTCCTCCAAATCTGCAAGATGAGACTCCATAAACAAGTCTGAAATACCTGTCAAGAAGCCATCCAAAGTAGCCTCATCTGGAAGACTATGTATGTCTTGCTGCACTAAATCACAAGGAACCCAAACTGTGGAATTACAAGCATCATCAACTACAATAGTAGATGAAGGAGATGAAATGTATGACTCAAGAACTGGATTTGATGTGAGAACTCCCAAGTTCAAGTAGCCAAATGTCTCCTCTGAAGCATGGTTCACACTAGAAGTGTGATCAACAACTAAAGGAACAATGTCACCATCATAAGAAAAATCTAGAAAGGTATACAACTGAGATGAATGATCAACCACCCTAGTAGCAATGATCTCTCTACTCTCCAAGTGTTGAATGATGACTGAATCAGGTGTAAAATCCACAGTTCTCCCGTCTCCACCATGTGTAATCTGATATATGGAAAGAAGATTGTTCGTCAAATGAGGAACATGCAAAACATCCTGAAAAGTGTTGTCCCCAAAACTAATAGATCCCTTCCCTGTTACATGCTCATTTATGTATTGTTTCCCATCAAGATAGGAGACATAGAACAAGGCTGAAATGAAGAGAATATAGACTGCGAAGATGCCATATGTTGTGATGCTCCTAAATCTAGAAGCCATCTACCTGATCCTAGACTTGAATAAGCACAAAGAGCTTGACCTTTATATCTTGATGTAGATGAAAAATCAACATGACCTTTTCCCTTAGACTGTTTTGAAGAAGAAGGAGAAGAAGATTCAGACATTCTAGAAGGAAAATCAATTTGATTTCTTTTGAGAAGATTTTTCAACTCATCAATATCCTTCTTATAACAATAATTTTCTTCATGTCCATCCTTCTTGCAATATGCACAAAAGGTCCTCTCCTTCTTAGATGATTTCTCTTTTGAAGATGAATCTTTATGTTCTTTTGTGGATTGTGTGTTCTTTTTAGGCTTGTTCTTTTTATTTTCTCTGCCACTTGAAGACTTCTCATCTTTTGCAACCAAGGCATGCGATTTTGAAAACTTCAAATTACCCATTTGAATAAGCTTATTTTTCTCTCGAATCAAAAGATGGTGATGTGAAGTTGCTAATTGTCAATTGTTGAGTCTGAAAATTTGAAACAAAGGCTGCATACTCAGCTGGAAGTTTGTCCAACAAGTTAAAGACCAATTGATCATCCTCTTTCTCAATACCACAATCTTTTAGTTGTGCTCTTAGCTCATTTGCTTTAGTGATATAATCTTGAATAGTGTCAAAATTCGTAGGATCAAGGCTTAGGAGATCATTTTCAAGTTTGTATCCCTTAACCTTATCAACCTTGCCATACAAAGTAGCAAGCCTATCCCGACCTTCATTGGCTGTAGTACATTTATCAACATGAAAAATGAGATCATCTAAAATAAAATTTCTAAGTGTACCCAATGCCATATAATTTTTAGTGAGCCAATCCATATATGCAGCTGGATCTGCCTTAGGATCCGTAGGTGCAGTTATGGTTCCATCAATGTAGTAAATTAAACCTTTTTCCATTATTTTACTCCATGCACGTACTTTCCATGTAGCATAATTATGTGTAGTTAAGAGTGGAACTTTAGATGAACCCATGATGGAATGCAAGAGCACAAAATAGGCACAATCACACAAAAGAAAACCCCCCCAAATTCACTCAATCAAAGTACCCCCCAAGAAATATCTAATTTGGCACTTTATACTTAGTGCATTTACATTTTCCACTGCTAAAAATAGCAAAATGGACTTTGATCTTGGTACATGCAGATGGCAAAATAGGCCACAGATTCAAGTACAAATTTTGGTATAAAATGAGATCAATTTGATCATACCACTGATAAGTACATGAAAAATTATGCACTTTAAAAAAAAACGACACTAAAAATTTTTACCGTAGGAGCAAGTTATGAGCTCCCAAAGTTCCCAAAATGAGGACGAAGCAACAAAACCTGCGAGAATCTGAAATTTATGGAAAAAACAGAAGCCAAAACCAAAAAATCATTGCACCACTACAAAAAGCGCGAAAAATTACCCCAAATAAAAAAAAATTGCTCGAAAAAAGGAGCCAAAATGAGTGAGATATGGCCTTTCGAAGTTGGACTACAAATTCAAAAAGCCCAACCGTGAGGGGTGAAAAAATTTCAATAAAGCGCTGATGTGGCGCTGATGTCATCAAGTCATGAGCTTAAAATTGACGGTTTCGCGCCCATCACCGGAAAAAGCACTGGCCGAAATATTCTGAGAATTGACGGAATATTCTTCGTTCAATGGCGTGTTGCTGACATTTGCAAAATCTTTGACTGGCCGATGGATAAGGGGATAGGTTGCGGGGCCGCGGTCGTCCGTGCGTGAAGGAGATAAAGCGGGTAAGTAGATAAAAATATTAATGTTCCCACATTACCGCAGAGCAACAAGAAGTGGGCATGTGGGTAAGAGAATGGAGAGTAAAAAAGAAAAAAGAATAAAGTGTAGTATTGATTTTTAATTTAATATTTATATTATATTATAATATAATATAATATTATATAATTTTATATAATCTAATAATATAATATTATAATATTAATAATATAATATAATATAATCTAGTTTAATAATATAATATTATAATATTATTAATATAATATAATATAATATTATAATATTATAATATAATATATTTTATAATATTTATTGAAGCGGGAGATTTATGATTTAAAAATTATATATTTTCGATTCCATTTTGAAAAATTCATTTTTAGCGGGCAAAAACGAAAAAACTATCCTGCCCTAATTTCATTTTGATAAACATTCTCTTAAAGCCCTAATCGAAACCCTATTTTCAGTTGCAACTCACCGAATGGAGAAGTGAAAGGTGAATACCAAGGAGGAAGAGTTTGGAGGAGCCGAAACCAGTAGCGATGGGGAAAGCTCCAAAAAATAGAGCCGAAGCCAGTAGCGGCGGGGAAAGGTATCGTGGAGCTGAGCCGAGGTTGAGTTTCGAATGGATTGTAGTGTAACCCAAAATATTCTGGGTGCACATGCAGTGAAAGGGCTCGAGGACCAACTCGGATTTGACGCCAAGCTACCATACGCCCTTGTGCATTTCATGGTGTTGTGTGGCTAGTAACTAGCGTAGAAAAGAAGCATTCCCATATTCTATTAGTTTTTCCACAACCTAAACACTAAATCACAACTCCATGTTAGGTGACTCGGCAGAGGAAGAAAACAACCTAAGTTGTGGAAGAGGCATGAAAAGGGAGAACCAACATTCTTAACATTGAGGGGTCAATCTCATAGTGGAGGTTGTGGCTCCTCTACAGAGGGTGATGCCCTCAACAAAATATTAAGTTTCTTTTTATTTATTTTTGATTCATTAAATTTATTTTGAACTAAATTCTTTGCCAACATCATTCCAATTTCATCCAACATAATATATTTTACTATTTTCTTGTATTTTAATCTTCTATACCTCTTTTTTTCATATACTTTTTCCTATGTTTACATTATATTTTACATGTTACAGTATGTAGCTTATGAACACCAAACAATGAGGGCAAGGTGAGGTGCTACGATCAAGTAGAAGGATACAAAACATGGTATATTGGTTTTGGTTTAATTGTGATCTTGTAATGTTTTATAAATTGTTAAAGAAGTACCATGCATTTTTAGTGTATTTCATCATTTTCTCCATTATGTTGTTATGCAAGGATGGTCATGGTAGAGGAAGAAGTTGTGGAAAACAAGCATTACAATATATGAATGATTGCTCTATGATGCTTGGAATTTTAACAAAGTTCATTATATTTTTACCTTGGTTTCTACCAAAGAGTCTCCCCTTGCGAGGGATGGTTGTTTTTTTGTAAATCTCAGTTGTCACTGAGACATTGAATGTAAGAGGTTTTAGTTTTCCAATGAGGCATAATGAAGTAAATTTTTAGAGTGGTTTTTTCTCCACTCATAAATACTATGTTGTGGCTCCTCTTCTTGTGTCTAATCAATCATATTTGTTCAAGCATTTTAGTCTTCATTTCATGGTGTTTCTCTAAACATTTGAATATCTATGATACTTAAAATTTATATGCATAAATTTGTGAGGACTAATTAAGTTATATTTGATTTGTAAATGACTAAACCAAATAAATGACTAAACCACGACTAAATAAATGACTATCATGACTAAATAAATGACTACTATCATGACTAAAATAAATGACTACAATGACTAAACAAATGACTATAATGACTACGATGACTAAAATAAATGACTAGCATGACTAAATAAATGACTACCATGACTAAATAAACAACTACAATAAATAAATAAGCAACTATCATGACTAAATAAATGACTACCATGACTAAATAAGCAACTACCATGAATAAATACACAACTATCATGACTAAATAAATGACTACCATGACTAAATAAATGATCAGTTAACAAAAAATAATGACTAAATTAACAACTAAATATACCACCAAATTGATCAACCAAAACAATCAATAAATGACTAAAAATGGTTTAGTCATGAATTTGGCCATGTTATAAATGACTGGCAATAAACTACTAATGGTCACATGACCAAACTACTGATCACATGACCAATTTTTAGTAGTTTTTTTAGTCATTTTTTTTTTTGTACTAGTGATATGTAATCTATCATATTTTAAGTTTTCAAGGGCTCAAGGAAGGGTTCGCATGTGCCATGATTCACCAATAGGTTTGATATTTGATGTTTCAGACTATGTAACAACAAAGGCAAGGAAGAGTAGATGAACTAAGGTCTGATTTTTGTTTGTTTGTCCTTAGTAGTGGTAGAGGGGTGTGGAGAGAGGTCTTCCAGACCTGAACCAAGGGTTTTGAACATTT